>CAUYSK010092597.1:0-20574 GCA_963575035.1 Avahi laniger | reverse complement strand
AGAGAGTGGTTGAGTGAGTGAGTGAGTGAGTGAGTGGGTGAGTGAGTCTGTCTGTCTGTCTGTCTCTTTCCACTCATGGAGACAGACCCATTTTGTTCTACAATAAAGAGCTGCTCATGTAAAACTGCTTCCTACCTGGGGTTACTCCATTGTATTGGCCGTTCTGGTGATTTTTCCAAGGTAGTAGTCTGAACTTGAAACTTTCGTGTGTCTGGTCATTCTTTGGCCAAGAGCACACTAAGAACTGAGGGCAGACTGCGACCCTGACAAGCTCTCCTGCATTGGTTGCTTTCAGCACAACCTGTCCCAGTAAATTTAGCCACCTTCTGGAACCCCTTATAAAAGCCCCTACCTCCAGGGGATTGGGGAAATGAATTTGAGGCAGTTCTCCCATCTCCTGGATGACATAATCTATAATAAATTCCCTTTTGTCTTTGGCAATCCTTGTTGTCTCAGTAATTGACTTCTGTGTGGTGAGTAACTGGACCTAGGTTAGAACCCCTTTGTGGATTCAGTAACAATGTTTTTTTTTCTTTTATTTTTTTTATATTATTATTCCAAGGTATTGTGAGGGTACAAACATTCTAGTTACACTTTATGTTTTTGCCTTACCCAAATGCAGGTTAAAGGTGTTCCCTTCCCTCCCTTTAGTGCTCCCCGTGTCCTTTAGTTGCAGATTCACCCCCCATCCCCCTAATCCCTGGAGAGTATTTCTGCCATGTGATCACCCTAGTGTTGATCAGTTAGTACCAATTAATTACAAAAATACAGAGAGTAAATCTCTTCCTGTACCCAGAGTCTTGCTTAGGAGAGCAAGAGAGCTCTTTCCTCTGTAGATTTGTTGTTTACTACTCCTTTTTATCTAAAGCCCTCAACAGTGTTTTTGCATAGGGAGTCAGATTCTCCCAGGTGTCCTGGGGATACAAGGGAATTTTATTGTCTTCAGGCAGTAAATGGTCCCTGAGGGGTCTGAAAAAATGAATACTCCTTCAAAGGTGCTTATTACCTTAGGACGGCATGGAGACACTCACAGTCATTCATTTATGCGTTCATTCTGCTTCATGGGACAGTATGCTCTGCTTCAGAGAAGGGCTAACCCCCACCCAGAATTAAGAAAACAGGTGTGTAGGTATATGCATATATGACTACATATATATATATTAGTATTTTTTTCAAATGATCATTTCATAGAGAATGCAGTTTAAACATAGACTTAGTAACAGAGCTCAGAAACAAGGCAAGAGGGAGAGATGTGTTTTGCAATTTATTGAGTTGTAGGCCCTAACACCTCATTCTTACCTCCCCCCCAGTTGTATTTACTTCCTCTTTAGACCACGACTCAATTTTCAAATGCGTTAATCAGAAGGTAATGCTTTGAGGCTTTGCTCTAATCATCTTTGTTCTCTCTTCTCCTGTGCTGCATTTACCCAATGTCTCCTCCACTACCATACTCTTGTCTTCTATGCACCAGGAACAAGACCATTTACTTTTGCTCAAATATTCTGGGTGTTTTCATGTCTTTGGGCCTCTGGTCATGCTAATCGCTAAGACTGAAATCACTTTAACCATTTCTGTGTATGGAAAACCCACTCATCTTCAAGTCCTCCTTCCCCATTCTGAGTGGCAGAAATGATCGTCAGGATTCCATTTACAAACAGGAAATATATAACATCTCCTCACACGGGGCTTATGACAATCAAATGAGAGCATGTATTTGACACTGTCTAGTAAAATGTCCTGGTGGTCTTTCAATGAATCACTGCCTCCCTGAGAAGGAGGAGCAATTTGTACTTAAATGCTCATCCTCTGAGTATGTAGACAGATGTAAATATCTTTTTCTATCACATGCAGGCTTTGAAGAAGCACTAAGCATTATTTGTATCTGTGTAAGTGTATAACACTGATCATGTATTTGAGAGTCCAGACCTGTGGGAATTTAATAAATATTCATTAAAGTGACTTGTCTCAAATATTCAGTGTCACAAATATCCCAAATGTGCCAATGTATGTTCTTGGACAATTCAAACCAATACCATTGAACTTGAAATTAGTCCAGTTCAGTAAGTCTATTCTTATTGCAATGTACCCAGCATGATTGATGTTTCTAGTTGCTACCTTCAGGCAGATTCTGCTAAAGAGGCATGATACATAAAATATACCTAGGCAATTTTTGGTTCTGCCTAATTTTCTTACAGCAACATAATCCAACGACGAGTTGACGCCATTGATGGAATTTCACTCACAGGGTCCTCTGGAGTTTTAGGTCCTACATTTACAGCTTCATTTACAGCCATCTTGGAGCTGGTCTGTCTGTATTGCAGATAGTCATGCCATGATCAAAAGGTTAAAATTACCTAGTGGGAGGGACACTTTTCTTCGAATGGCTTCCCTGATCCCAAATGCACCAATTATGGCACAATGGAAGAGTGTACCAATTATAAAAGGTCAATTTATTATTGTTGCATGCCAGTTGACTGAGCATAATGTGATGGGCACACAATACAGAATTGTAAAATCAAGACTTCCATAGGTGTGGTGGGCTTCTCTAACAGAATTTTCAGACTGGACGGGATAATTGTCTTTGCTCATTCATGGAGTGATCTGAAATATTTGCAAAGATGAAGTGCAGAGTCTTATGTTTTTCTCCCTGTCACTTGAGCATTCTGTTTGATATTAACTGACCAGCTAGTGGAGTAGGAACAACTTTGTCTTTTCAAAAATTTATCTAAAAATACCTCTTAAGATATTTTTTTGCGTGTGTATTTATTCATACCTCCCCCAACTTTCCCGCAGAAGAAACTGGCTTCTTTAAAATAAATGAACATGGAGAGTTAAACTTTTACATTGGCAGCTTAGTGTCCAGCCCAGAAACCACAGCCCACAGACCACTGAGAGAGAGGCAGGAGAATCCTAGGACATCACCTTTAGATTGAGAGTGCATGGCTCTGAATAAGCTTCTCTGGAGCTAGTCATTTCAGGTTTCAACATTTGCCAAAGTGAGTTTCCCCAGATGTCACCTACCTCGCACCTCTGACAATCAAACCCGAAAGTTTAAAAATACATGGAAGGAAAAGACCACCAAATCCTTCCAAAGATCCACTGATTTTTTTTTTTTTTTAAATAGAGGTAAAGTTTGCTTCCTAGGCCAGAAGTTTTCAAGTTCTCATATCTCTCAATGAGAGCCAACCTAATTAGTATAAATCAGACTTTTGTATGAGAGATGCCCAATTATACTGAGTTCTATTATGACAAATCACAGTGGGTAAGATATACGCTATTCAATATGTCTAAGAAAAAACCACACTTCATTTCTTCAATTAGAGGATGCTTATTTATAGTGCAATATATATCTACCTCCACTGTAACATTAAAGTTTTGACTGCTTTTTAACTATAAAATTTGATATTGTTGTGGCAGCTGCACTATTCAAACGATAGCTGTAGTACAGCTGTTATCAGTGAGGGAGATTTATGGCTTCCTTACCCGGATAAAGATACATACATATTTACTTTCAGTTTTACTGCCAGTGTCCTATATTTTAATGACACAAGGTGAGATAAAAGAACGTTACAATAAAGGGATCCTTTAATTCTGCTAATACAAATGCCACACTTTACATGAAACTTTGTCCTAACTTTTTATAAACTCCCTGTCTTTTCCTCCAGTGAAACAGCTTAAATCAGTAAAGATCTTATATCCTGTAATTTCCCAGTGTTCACTTTTGGCATTTCTTTTACATCAAAGGTACTGAATGGGAGAAAAAGAGAGGGAAGAGGAGAAGACAAGATAGGGGAAGAGAGAAAAGAGGAGATGAGTGAGTAGCCTAAAAGCAGTTTAAAACAATTTTCTTTCTTTTTTGGTGACTACTTCCTAGGGGAAGGTGGTTGATTTGAAACTTGATATTTAACTTCCTGTGAGTTTGGAAGCATATAATTTGCTGTTTGATAGACAATAAAGAAAAGGGGTAGAAAGTTGAAAAAAATTTTTTCCAACTGACTTTGTCTGTTGTTCTTTGTCTTAATATTGTCTTGAACCAATAACCTAGTGACAGATGGGCAGAATTCAGAGCTCTTGGCAGTTTGGATCAGATCCGATAAGCATTCAGGTCTATTTGATATTGAAACAGAGTTGGAAATCACATGAAGACAGGCTTTCTCAGAAAAGTCCCATTACTCGGTAGTTTCTGATGAGTTGAAAGTATTGCCAGAAGAGGCTTTGGAGTATTTGGGGTTTTCATGATTGATATCAGGCAATACCGAGGTGCCTAGTGTGCTTTCAGTGGCATTAATCACACTCTTTAAGACAGAGAAAAGTTTGATTTGTTCTTTCATTATCCCAAAGCCCTGAGCTATCCCATAGACTCATTCCCTCCTCTCAGTTTTTTGTTCAGAGACTTGTGGGTTTAAAATGCTATTTTAATTATTTCTATTTACAGACTAATAAACCTGTGAAATTAGCAAATAGAAGTGCCCAACAGCGAATGGGGTTTAAGTGAACATGTCTTAATTTCTCGATTACCAGAGAAGTATTTTACAGCTCTCAAAATTTCATCACATGTATATTAAAAAATAAATCGGCATGTCTAAAGTTATTGAGTAAGCAGATCAGGCAATTTTACCTGTACTTAGAAAAAATGAAAAGACAAATCCTCGTTGTCTGTTTCTTCTTTTGCTCAGTAATCTGGTGTCAGCTTTGTTGGTATTTTAAGCTAACTTAATGTCTTAGGTATTGACTTTTACACTGAAGTCCTATGTGGGTATCGTTCCTCACTCCTGGGCCATATGCAAACCACATTTCTATTACCTATTTATCAAACTGCAACTCCTAAAAAGTTCATAGGTGTCTTTTTAACAAAATCCAAATTGCTGCCTTTCTGAATTAAACAGACAGTTTTGGTACGTGAATTATTGTTCCTGTAATAATTGCCTACAACTGAGTAACACATGGAGACCATCTTCAGTAAATATGGAAATATTTGAGTTTGCTAAATAGTCTTTATATTATTTCATTATAAAGCTGTGCCAATTAACTCAGCTCTCTAGTATGTGAACACATAGTACAGCAAGTACTGAATTTAGGAAATTAGGAGTCTATAGTCTAGAATAGATTAGGTGCCTTTGAGAGTCAGGAAAGTATTCAGGTACTGTCTTATTTCCTCATGAAATAAATGTCTTGGTTCAAAAACATTTATCAAGGATATGAGTAAAGCTCCAAGATAAGTATTTTTAGCATCGTCCCCTCTATCCTACACCACCATTCCCCACTTCCTGCCAGTATAACCTGACAACCAATGTCAGAAGTTTTTGCTGCTAATGGATATTTTACTAGGGTCCATTTTAAATACTATGGACACAAGGGTTCTATTTTCAGGTGTTTCCTAGATAAGTCTTCAGTGTGTATGTGTGCTTATGGTAATTTAGTTTTCTCGTTGGTGTGAAAAAAAACCCTATAAAATGCAAAATATCACACATTTCCACCCCAGATTTTAATAGCAAATGTTATAACTGACAGCACCTACCAAAAGTTTGAAATTGCCTTAGAGTAATACAGACAAAAAAACTTCTGATAAAATCACCACATGAGTAAGATCATAAGCACATTTAAATTATTTTTGTCAGGTGCTTAACTGTGTATTTTATCCTAACGTTAGTCCTGTTAATGGATTAAAAGTAATGACATCTTTGCTGTTGTAAATCTAACATGAAACACTAGATAATCATGAAAGCTTATTTAGAAGTTGAATTTAATAATTTGAGTGCTAATTTATTTGTTTTTATTCATTTTTTTGAAATTCTACTGCCTAAAGATGCTGCAAGTACTTAATTGATTGATTGATTGACTTCAGTTTATGCTTTCTCCACTTGCTTGGTTCAATCATTTTTAATTGGATCACCTGATCACTGACTATTTATTAACTAGCAATTTGAGTAAACTGGCATGTATCCAAATTTGATATTTGAAGGCGTTTATAAAAGGTCTCTATATAAAATGGGCAGGAAAAGTTGAAGGTTTTAAATTTTTCAAATGTATTTTCAGTTAGAGTGAGTTGTCCCTTTTCTCAGTAAGAATAGCTGCATTATCCTTTACTTCCAGTTTGTGACTGCATTTGAGGATGGGTGAGTGAGTGGGTGGTGATATGAAAAGATTATTGAGAAATCTGGTTCTGTGTTGGGAATTTGAAAGCATCATAGCATGTAATTTCTACAGCAAGCCTAGACAAATAGTAGTATTGTGTATCTTAGGTAACTAAGGATTAGAGAAGCTAAGTAACTTATATAAGGTCACTTAGCTAGTAAGATACACAGTGAAAATTCAGGAGCTGCCAGAAGACTCATTGAGACTTTAGAGAAACACTCTCCAAAGACAGATGTGAGCCACAAATGCAAACAAGCCACATGTGTAATACATTTTCTAGTCGCATGCAAAAGAGTTAAAGGAATCAGGTGAAATTAATTTCAATAATATAGTTGATTGTATATATTCATGTTTAAATTTCAAATTATAATACAATTAATGAGAAATTTATATTATTTTTTCATACTAAATGTTCAAAATTCAGTTTGTATTTTCACTTATAGCATATCTTCATTTCGAGCCAGTCATATGTCAAGTGCTTGATGTGGCTAGTGGCCACTGTATTGGACAGCATGACATTAGTCCATGAGAGTCTAAAAGTATCACAAGCAGTATTGTGACTGATAGTCTAGTGATCGTTGTAGCTAAATGGTCCAGGAATTCCAGAGAAATTAGACCTACTGATATAGGCATTAACTTTGGAGGGAAGGACTGGTTTTATTAGGGCAGAATATGTCTTCCGAGGGAACATATTACTTAGATAAATTGGATCATGATTAGCACAGAATAGCACAGAAAGAATGTACATACAAGTTTGTTTGTTGCTGAAGCTCAGGAGACATGATTCCCAGCTTCATAATCTTACTAATTGATTCAACGAACATTGTTAAATGCTACTGTGTCTGAACTGCATTATATATTGGAAATAAAAAAACTGTGTCTGTCCGTTCCATTGGTCCAAGAGACCTGTCTCCTAGTCCATGATGTACAAACGTGTACATTCAAAGAGAGAGAAGGACAAATTCTTTTACAGCTGAACATCAACAAATATTCAAAGGGACCAATGGACCCGTACTTTCTATACCAGCTAGCTCAACTCCAGAGGCATAACATATGTGTGTATACATCTCTCTCTCTCTCACACACACACACACACACACGCATGGCAACCAATCCAGCAAGAAAAAGAAAAACAGTAAAAACATTGATCTAGAATATGACCAGGACCAGCTGTTAACACTTGGCCTCCATGGCTGGGAAGATTTCAGACTCTGAGAAGAGGGATTGGCAGTGAAATAAATTCACACTTGTAGAGGATACAGGTGTTTTATGGGTAGTATAATTAATCACTAACTCTGCATATAATTTAACCATGGTGTTTTTTAACTTCTCTACACATAATTGCTTTATTCTGTGTAAATTTCCTTACCACTAAAATGAAAGTAATGTGCACCTACCTTGTAGGGTTGCTGTAAAAAACAAATAAATCAAAAACATGTCTCTGGTGTCTAACATCCTGGGTTCAAACCCTGGATCTGCCCTTTATTCTCTGTGTTTATTTGGGGCAAGTTACTCAGTGAAATCAACTGTGAGACAAGGACAATAATCCTTTTTTCTCACTGGTTTTAGTGAGGATTAAATTCATGGATATATGTAGAGGGATTAGAACATTGCCTTGCTCTTAAGTGTTCAAAAGATATTAGTTATTATACTTATTATTATGATTATTATTAAAGTTACCTGGGGGAACTTTTAAATAATACACTTCCCTTCACTCTGTATCTTAGATCCACTGAATTCACCTCTCCTGAACCTCTAGCGTTTGTGAAGTTCTTCCGGAAATCTGAGGACCAGAAAGTTTGGAAAGGACACGAAGAGACGGGGAAACAGAACTGATGGTGCATGTGATTATCCTCAAGGTGAGTGGTCCATCATAACCACAGTGATTCCTATTTGGGCTCCATGCTGGTATGACCGGGGGATGTTAAACATCTGGGTGCCTAGACAGCACCCGGGCCAATTAAATCAGAACAGCTGGAGGTAGGTCCCAGGCATCGGAATTTTAAAAACTCACCACCTGGCAGCAGTGTGTAAATAAGGTAAAACACCTCTGATTTGACGTAGGTTTAAATTCCACATCCTCATACTTTTTTTTTTTTTTAAGAAAAATGCTTCTAAGGTTTTAGATGATGGCAAATTGACATAAAAAGAACACATTAAGAAGAACATTGTGAAAAGGGTGCTTAACTGACCCAGTGTTATCTTTCCCTGCCCTTTTTTGTATGGATGAATAAAGACAGATAGTAGTTAATTGCTCTTCAGCTAGATCAAGGTCGGTCTTTTGTACTGAAGTCTTAGAACTAGGTTAAACAGGAAGGTATTACTTGTATCACTGTATTTAACCTTGACTTGGGTCATTTAATGCAGTTTCCTAAACTTAGTTGCAAGGCAGAATCACCTGGAGAGCAATTTAAAACATAGATTTCTCAGCGTGGCCTCAAAAGATTTTGATGTGGTGGGTTTAAAATGGGATCCAGAAATCTGAGTTACTTGAAAATTTCTCAGATAATTTCTAATGATTTAATTATCATTTTCTATGTGCAGCTAATCAAGGTACTAATAGTGGCAAAACTGACGCTAATGTTAGTAATCAGAAAATGTCGACATAAAAAAATAAAAACAGTCGTTAAATTGTTTCTTTCCTGGCCTATAGTTAGCTAAATAGACCTGCCCTGGCCATGACTTAGTTAGAAAATAACTTTTTCCTATGCCCTGTTTGGTAACTGGTTGCGAATGGCATCAAATATTATGAATGACTTCTTAATGGCACAGTCTTTTACTGAGCAGTTTCTAGGCACCTTGATAGATAATGAATCCTCCTAACAATCCTTTGGGATAAGAAATATTTTACTAATTAGGCAATAGAAGCCTCAAATGATTAAATAATTTAGTTATAATCATGTAACAGGTGAAAACAATAGGACTTGAATTGGAAGCCAGGGCTACGCAACTTCAAATCTATGCTCATATAATTAGTAAGCATCGAAATTCCAACAAATGCTACTTGTAGTAAGAATAAGTGTCAGGCCAAAATGCAAATGTCTTGATGTGTGTTTATTTTAAAAATTAAATTTTAAAAATCCTTTTCCTATTATGAATGAACTCTGATAAGAAAAATATTTAAATTTTTTTTTCTAAGTATTTGGGTTTGAGAAACTTTTAGACCCATGCCTACAATTTTCATGTGTTTATAATACACGGGATCGTTACAGTAAACTAAGACAGGTCTCTGTGATAAAAAAGATCTGACTCTTTTAATAAGGTGTTCCAAATGACGATTGAATAGGTCCTAGAGGAGCAGTCATTTAAGCCCTCTGGTAAATTGGCATTAATCTTGGAGAAAACAGGAGAGAAGTGTCTAAAAGAAGACCCAAAATGTTTTTGTAAACTTAAGACAATATAGACCAACTTTGTTGTAACAATGAAATTCAAAGGGCAAAATAGCCTCCAAGTGATAATGAGGAATGATATTGCAAGTTTTGTTATCTGGAAATTTTTTTTACACTCTTTGTTCCTTTGGAGATTTCGAGTCTATTTAGGCACTGACTTGGTTTGTGGCATCAGGATTTAAACTTCATGTGGTGTGTTCATATGCCCATTCTTTGTGTCCCAAGAGAATCATGTGCATGCACTGTTGTAAAACTCATTACGTTCTACTATCATTGTCAGCCTAATTGTTCATCTTCTATCTACGCTTGATCATTTTCATCTGTATCTATCTCAGATTCTGACATCTGGTTGGTTCTCAGTAAGTGTTTCTTGGAAGAATGCATTGATAGAATTAGTGGAATAAAGAGCTTGGAAGTATGGGACTGAGCCATGATTTTTCTAATCAAGTTCTTTACTCAGCATAAAGAGAGTTATTTGAACCTTGTTTCTAATCATCTACTAGCTCATGGAATTACTACATCCTATCATAACCCCTTTTATCCCTCAAAGGAGTACTCAAGTGCATTCAGGTGTATGGAAATTATGGCTAGTCCTGAAAATACTTCCAATTTAAAAAAGAAAAATATCTATTACTCTGAATTTTGATGAGAAGTTAAACACATACCAAAAAAGAAGACTTCTGTTGAAGCCACTGTGAACAGTTTAAGCAGGGAAATGCATGTCTCTGCATTTGAGCACAGCATTACTGTTTCGTCGGCTAAAAATTGAAGAGCAGCTAGCAACAGTGGCATAAGACATATTTTAAAAGATTTAAAAATATATTCTCTCACCAAATGGTATAAAGTAAGCTGTCAAATTGACGGTACAATAATGTCATCTTCACAGTAGCACATACTGTACCCCAGTGGAAATTGTATCAGTTTTATAGAGAAATTAAAGATGAGATCTGAGAAAAAATAGCTTGAAATGCTATTCTTTGCAATTTAGAGTCATCATTACTTGCTAGAATCCACTCCAAACATAACCACAAGAATAACCATGATAAATCATGATAATTTATATCACAGCTTATTTTGCGGAAGTAGAATCAGATACACTTCATACTACTCAAATTATAATTATTTTCATTAAACTATAAAATTGCTTACAGCAGATTTACTCTAAACACATAAAATCATGTCCTTAACAATGAGCACAACCCGACCATAAGTGTTCAAAATAACTGAAGTCAAGTGTAAAATAACAGTCCTTGATTTATACTTTTTAATTATATATCTTTGTAGACACAATCAATGCACTTTTGTGGGTTTATAATATATTCCTTTTTATTTTGTTGAAACATCCGACAAGCTTATTCAGTCTCTATCCTGTTGATTAAAAGGTAGCGTCAAAAGAAACTTATGAATGATGTCAGGTGCCTATTAGCACAAACTCCCAAGTAGTTGGTGTCTGTGAAGAGTACAGATTATTCTAGAAATGAGTGATCTAGGGTAAAAGTTAATGGGTTTTGTGCTTTGTGAAATGGGAGGTGATAAGAAAAGTGGTTGAATAATCGTTAAAAAACCAAGGAGAACTAAAATATAGTTCTGCAGTGAGTGATATATATTGAAAGCAGTCCATCTGAAATTGTGTACTTTCCAATGTTCTTGCTGTTCCCAAACATTTACCAGATATCTCAATGGCTTTATTTTTTTTACTGCTATCTTTGCCAATCCAAGAAATGCTATCTTTAAATATTTTGCGTGACCCCAGGATATCCAAGAATTTCACTTAATGTATACAGAATTGGAATCCATGTATTATTTCAACACTTGTCAGCGATCTTCACAAAGTTTGTGAATACTGACACCAAATGTATGTCTATTTTTATAGTTGAATATGGTTTTACTGTCTTAAAATATAGATATGAAATTGTTTACTAACAAGAATTATTTAAATATTTAGTATAGGAAAAAATCTTAATCTTGTAATGGTTATGTTATAGGTTTGACTAGTGAGGTTCTTACTGATTTTTTGATTAAATCTTTATTTACAAAGCCCCCAGAAATATAGAGACCAAACTTCCAAAAAATTTCCCTAGGATTTAATTATTTAATTTGGCTATTGATGTTTTTAAGTTCACTTTAAAGCAGTAAATCTCCACTTCTCTTGTTTCTCTATAGATGCTACCCAAATCCCAATCGGTTTAGCATTAGGTACACTTGTCATGATACAGTAATTGGGGAAATAAAATTCCAGGTTTTTTTTGTTGTTGTTCAAATTCAGGGAAAAAAGTGTCTTTCATTTCCAAACACTGTACAAAAATTTTGAATTTACTCTGATTTCACTGATGAACACAACTACCCCCAGTGAATAGGTTGCTGTGATTAGGGAAGCAGGCATCCCTGAAAGGTTTAGACTGGATTAGGGGAACCACTGAGCTCAACCTGTGTCAAGCAAGGACAGTCAATTTAGTTACACCAGTTAATTCAGACAACAAGGCCCATCACTGGAATTGAGGTTTGGTATGCTGGCATCCAGATTGCATAACTGGAAGAATCTTAGAAAAGAAGAAAAAGTTTTTGTTGTTTGATAATTTCAGTACAGAGGCTACAAGCCAAATTCTTATATTATAAAGAGAAAGCTAATTTACTCATTTAAAATGTTCAAAATTACTTGTGGGATGTTTTTTGACTTGAAAAGAATGTAACATTTAATGGCAAGGAATATGATAGTTCTTAGATAAATGCTTATCTCAGTTGGCTATTTTTGCTGAGAATCTTACTTGTTGCTTTGTACTTTGGTATATGTATTGATTCTTGATTCCAAAAAGTATCAGGCTTTATTAAAATTGTTTTAAATCATTCGTATTAAATTAGTTTGTTTCTCAGTGAAGTTGTATTTCTTATTTGAAAGCTACTGTTTCCAGTGCATTCTTTTTAAGAAATGGAAATCAAACTCAGAAAAAAAAAATCTATTTTAGTGTAACTCTAGTGGATGTGTAAAATTAAATTTAATGTAGCTAAAATATCACAGGAAACAGCAATTTTCATCACTGGAGGTGGTGATGAAGAAATCTATGAAAATCTGGTATGAATAAGAAACAATAGCACATCTTAATAAATTTGGAAAATTTGAGGCAGCAATTTGATGACATATCTAGCCATCTGAGACAGATATTGGCTATTTTGACATTTTAGATTTTATTTCACATAATATAATAATGATTCTAGTTTGTTGTATATTGTTTTATCTAACTTAATTTGGATTTGTATGACTTTAACATGACTGATGGTATACGATTTTGTCTTGAAAAATACAAAGGATCAGTCTGAATCATGAGTGGCTTTCCAATCATGTCTATAAAATCAGTATCAGATTAAAATGCTAAAAATGTTTCAGATTGTCCAGATAAATTGACTTCCAAAAACGATTGTGATATTTGAGTATTTTAGTTATGTTTCTCACTTTTAAATTTAAAAATATTTTTTGAAAAGCATTACTACTATATCCTGTATGTAAGCTTAATTTCTTGGAGTGTAAAATTCAGAAAAATAACTTTGTGAATAAAATTTTGTTTTCTGCTCTTTCCCTACTCTTCAGTTTTACCCTTCATTAAAAAAAAAAAGATAATAATGCTACACAGGTATGACTCTGAGCTTAAGTTCATGGAAGTCAGATGTTTTCAGGTATTTGAATAAAAATAGAATGCCTTAGTCTTAAACTTTTCCAGAAATACATCATAATAAGCATATACTACATCATAGCAATGATGTTATAGTCCCTAGAAGTGACTATAGAGTAATGAGTGGTCATAGACACTTAGCCAACAATGTTTATCTCTTTGTGTAGTCACTGGGAGAGGTACCATTAGTAAAACTCTTTTGCACGTGACAAAAAGTGGAAGTCATGCACCCTCATAAGCAGAAAGTTCAGAGGTACAGTTGACTTCAAGCTTTAGTTTAATTCAAGGGTTCAAACAAAGTTCTAAGGATGGAATATCTCAGTCACTTAGCTGGACCTTTCTCCTCTTCATTTTGAGTTCATGCTCAGGTTGCATTTTGTAGCAAGCTCACACCCCCAGCCGTTATCTCATTGCCTCACAATTGCATGTGAAAACAGTGTATCTCTTTTCTGGAAGTTCCTCAAGAGTCCCAAGGCTGAGATTCATTCTGATTGGACAAGCTTCAGCCATGTGTCCATGTCTAAACCAATCACTGTGGTTATCAGATGAGTGTATAACTTGCTTAATATTGGGCCCCATGACCATGTTGGGATTCTAGCAAAGAGCATCACCCAGTGTACGTGAAGTACAGTGTCCCTAAGATAAAACTGGGCATGTTGCTGGAAGAAGAGGAAGTAAATATATAGAAAGCAAACATTTGCTACGGGAGCCTGTTCAGGCATTATGGGATGCTAACTCAAGATATTTTTGGAACATTTACCTTTGTATGGAAAGCTTACAAATAACTCTCCACTCCTTTCCTTCATTAGGACAGTGATATAATCAAGTCCACTTTAATCTGCTCTTTCCTCTCAGCTACTCAAGAACTTGGAGTACTGGGTTAGTAGTGAGCGTCTGGAGCCTTGGCTGTCCCAGGGGTGGAATAAGTTAGGCATGCAAACTGCAGAAATTGCTGCTGAGAGTGGGAGCCAGTGGTCTGGGATAGAAGTGAAACAGAGGAGGCAGGCAAGATGGGCAACTAGAGACTCCACTTGCCAGATCATCCCAGAGGGAATACTGGATTTCAGACAAAGGAGAAGGGAGAAGAGATGCTGATCAGTTATAGATAACAGAGGTACTGGAGCTTGTCAGGGAACTCATGGAGGAAAATTGCAAAGCAGAGAATGAAGAAGATAAAGGAAAAAAGATATCGATGAGGGTCAAACCCAGGGAGGCATGGAGCTCAGCTAGAAGGAAAGGGGGATCCCTCTCTCCCTTCCATGGACCTTTGGTGACCAGCAGGTTACCAAGTTTCTTGGAAGCTTTTCCACCCCCACAAGCCCAGGTACAGTGGCAAACACGGAATACTGGGGAGAACTTGCGTGATTCTGGAGCTTGGTCATTCTGGGTGGGGCTCCCCTCACAAGAGGCCAGACAGCTGACTTTCTTCCATTCAATATGCTACCTTTTCTGCCCCTCCCCCAACCACTGTAACTGGGAGGACAGTTTGAGCCAAGAATTCAGGGAGCAGCTGCCTCTCCTCAGTGGGCTGCAAGCTGGGCTGCAAGCTGAGGTTGCCACAGAGAGTGGATCCCATGCCTTTACCCTTGGGGGACTGCGTGGACCCAGGGTGCCCTCTTTGGGGACTGAGTGCCCACCAGCATTTTGCAGAGTCACACACTAGTGGGACAGACAGGGGGAATGGACCCTGTGCCCCTCAGACTCAAGTGGGTTGTTGGGGACACAAGGGGAGGTCTGAGAGATGGACTCAAGTGATGAGGGAGCCCACATGGGAAGAACTGATGGGAGAACACTGTGGGGTTCTGAGAGGCAGCAATCTGGGAGAGTGACCATCCCCCATGCAGGAAAACTGCCCTGTTACCTTAGGGTGGATCCTCCAGTGAGGAAGAGCCCCCAACCGGGAGCCATAGCAACCAGACCTGGCATATTCAGGTGCTTGGGCTAACCTGGAGTGCAGCCAGTCCCCCATCCATTTCAATTGGGAGAGAAGTTTGAGCCAAGAATTTGGCAAGTGGCCTACTCTCTCCAGTGGGCATATTCTCCATGCTGAGGCCTCCACAAAGAGCAGGGCCTACACCTCTTCCCTTAAGGACTTATAGAGGATCTGGGGGGTCTAATTTGGGGTCTCCCTACCTGCCAGCATTTCACAGAGAAGCATGCAAGTGGATCAAACATGCAGGCTGAGAGGAGGTTTGAGAGCTGGGCAGCCAGACTGTGAATCTCAGACAGCGCCATCTTCACAAGCAGATTTTCTGATTGGGTGAAACCACTTCAGCCTCTCCCTGGATGCTTTTTTCAGAAGCTGGAAGCAGACCTATGAATCCTGTCAAAACAGCTACCTTACCAGCTGTTGTGGAGCCTGAGGGCAAGCTCACCCAACCCAGTCCCACCCAGACTTACTCTCCCACCTACATCATCTGTGGCAGAAAATATGGACTCACCTGGAAGTTCTAGGCCCCACCCAATACCTGGGGCATTTGAGTGCTCCACCTGAGGGACTAGAGATGGTCATAGGTCCCACAAACAACACTGCAGCTTGTTCCTTCCAGCAAGCACCACCTACTGACAGGGAGGTAAATTTGCACATCTCTTTACAGGAGGTATTGACTCAATCATACAGGTTGAGATCGATTATCATCCACAAGCAACACCTACTGTCTCAGAGATCAAAGTGAGCATGTCAATACAATTCACACTGCTAAGAAAACCACAGGGCTGGGGAAAGAGAAAGGATTTCCAAGACTTCCTTCCTCTCTCATCAAAATGTGACAGGGAATTTGTCCACACACGTAGCTCATCACTGCTACAGCCTACAAACAACTAGAAGCTGAGAAAACCACCACACTGAGGATATCTATGACCAAGGCATCCATCCGGAACCCAGAGCACTAACAAAGCACCCACAAACAAAGCAAAGTTCTTACACAAGATAAGCTACAAACACACCCATATGAGTGTGGGGGGAAGCCCCATATAAGCAAAAGAAAATCCAAAAATAAGCAACGGCTGCTCTAGATGAAAAAGAATCAGTGAAAGAAATCAGGAAGTATGAAAAATCAGAGTGAAAGGACACCCTAAAAAGGGAACACCAGCTCTCTAGCAATGGATACCAATCAAAACGAAAATATTGAAATGACAGATAAAGAATTCCAAATATGGATTGTCAGGAAGTTCAACAAAATTCAAGAGACAGTGGAAAACCAACTCAAAGAAACCAGAAAGACAATACAGGGAATGAATGAAAAATTCACTAAAGAGACATATTAAAGAAAAACCAAATAGAACTTCTGGAAATGAAAATTTCATTTAAGGAGATACAAAACACAGTGGAACATTTTAAGAATAGACCATACCAGCCAGAGGAAAGAATATCAGAGCTTGAAGACAACTTTTTTGAATTAACTCAGTCAGTCAAAAATAATGAAGAGAAAATTAAGAGGAATGAACAAAGCCTGCCAATAATATGGGATTATGTAAAATGGCCAAGTATAAGAATCATAGGCATCCTTAAGGGTGAAGAAGAAAATACACAAGGGCTGGAAAATCTATTTGAAGAAATAACTGAGGAAAACTTCCTTGATCTTGCTAGAGATTTAGCCATCCATATACAGAAAGCTCAACGAACATCTGGGATACTCACCACAAAGAGGCAATCACCAAGATACATAGTCATTAGACTGGCCAAAGTCAACACAAAGGAGGAACTCCTGCAAGCTGTAAGGTGAAAACTTCAAGTAACTTACAAAGGAAAACCTATCAGGCTAACTGTAGACTTAGCAATTGCAACCTTACAAGTCAGAAGGGATTGGAGCCCCATCTTCAGTCTTCTTAAATGGAACAACTGCCAGCCTAGAATTTTGTATCCTACAAAACTAAGTTTCATAAATGAAGGAGAAATAAAGACTTTTCCAGACAAGCAAACACTGAGGGAATTTTTCAAGACCAGACCTGCCCTTAAGCAAATAATCAGACTACATTATACATGGATCAGCACAATGGTCACCCACCAGTGTAAAATCTGCCAAAAGCTAAATCTCAACACTCATATAAAACAATAGTACGATAGGTAAAACAAAGCAACAAGGTACTACTCAACATGATGAACAGAAAACCATCCCATGCATCAATTTTATCAATCAACATGAATCATTTGAATGCCTCACTAAAGAGACATAAGTTGGCTAAATGGATAAAAAGTACAAGTATCTGCTGTCTCCAAGAAACACATCCAACCCACAAGGACTTTTATAGACTTACGGTTAAGGATGGAAAAAATATTCATGCAAATGGAAACCAAAAGAAAGCAGGCATAGCCATTATGTTTCAGATAAAGTTGACTTAAATCAACAATTGTAAAGAAAGACAAAATAATCATTATATAATGATAAAGGGAACAATTCAACAAGAAGAAATAAAAATCCTAAATATTTATGCACCTGACACAGGAGCGTCCAGATTCATAAATCAAACCCTACTGAATCTATGCAAATAGAGAAACAGCAGCATCATAATTGCTGGGAACTTCAGCACTACACTGACAGAACTGGACAGATCCTCCAAGCAGAAAATAAATAAAGAAACACTGGACTTAAATGGGACTCTAGAAGAAATGGGCCTCAGAGGTATTTACAGAATATTTTACCCCAAAACTACTGAATATATTCTTCTCATCAGCTCATGGAACATTCTCCAAGATTAATAATATTTTAGGCCACAAATCATGGCTCTCCAAATTCAAAAAAATTGAAATTACACCATGTATCTTCTCAGATTACAATGGAATAAAACTAAAAATCAACTCCAAGAGAAACATCCAAGTTTACACAAAGTCATAGAAATTAAACAACCCGCTACTGAACAATTATTGGATCAAAGATAAAATTAAGATGGAAATCAAAAGATTTCTCAAACTGAATCACAAAGGTAACACAAGTTATTGAATTCTTTGGGATTCAACAAAAGCCATCCTAAGGGAAAAATTCATAGCCTTAAATGCCTACAAGAAAAAAAAAAAAGACAGACCAAAAATTAACTCAAGGGACCAGAAAAGGAAGAGCAAACCAAACCCAAGCTAATAGAAGAAAAGAAATAACTAAGGTCAGAGCAAAACTAAAAGAAATCTAAAACAAGAAAATAATATAGAAGATCAAAGAAACAAAATATTGCTGTTCTTTGAAAAGATAAACAAATTTGATAGACCTTTTGCTAGAGTAACCAGGAATAGAAGATAAAGGACCCTAATAAGCTCAAACAAAAATGAAAAAGCAGATATCGCAACTGATACTACAGAAATAAAAAATATAATATCATCTGTTAATACTATGAAAATCTCTATGCACATAAACTTGAAAATGTAGAGGAAATTGACAAATTCCTGGAATTACACAACCTCCAAAGACTCGATCAGGAAGAAATAGAACTCCTGAACAGATTAATAATGAACAATGAGATTGAAGCAGCAATAAAGAACCTTCAAACAAATAAAAAGCCCTGGACCAGATGGATTCACAGCCAAATTCTATCAGACCTACAAAGAAGAGTTGGTACCCATACTGCAGAAAGTATTGCATAACATTGAGAAGAAGGGAATCCTCCCCAAGTCATTCAATGAAACCAGTACCATCTTCATACCAAAGCCAGAAAAGGATACAACAAAAAAATAAACTTACAGAACAATAATATTCCTTATAAATATAGATGCAAAAATCCTCAGTAAAATACTAGCAAATCGAACAGCACATCAAAAAAATAATCCACCATGACCAAGTGGGCTTCATTCCAAGGATGCGAGGTTCAACATATGTAAATCAATAAATTGATTCAACACATAAACTGAAGCAAAAAAAAGATCATATGATTATAGTAATAGATTAAGAAAAAAATTCAAAAAAATTCAACACCCTTTCATGATAAAAACCCTCAACAAACTAGACATAGAAGCAACATATCTCAAAATTTTAAAGCCATATACAACAAACCCACTGCCAACATCACACTGAATGGGGAAAAGTTGAAAGAATTCCCATCAAGAACTGGAACAAGAAAGGGATGCCTGTTGTCACTACTTCTATTCAACATAGTGCTTGAAGTCCTAGCAGAACAATCAGGCATGAGAAAGAAACTAAGGGTATTTACATAGGGAAAGAAGAGGTCAAACTATTTCTTTTCACTGATGATATGATCTTATATCTAGAACAACCCAAAGATTCCACTAAGAGACTCATGAAATTGATAAATAAATTCAGCAAAGTCTCTGAGTACAAAATCAATGTACACAAATCAGTAGCATTGCTATACACCAATAACAGTCAAGCTTAGAGTCAAATCAAAAACTCAATACCATTTGTAATAGCTACAAAGAAAATAAAATACCTAAGAATATATTTAACAAAGGAGGCAAAAATCTCTTCAAGGAGAACTTTGAATCACTGAGGAAGGAAACTGCAGAAGATGTAAACAAAATGGAAAAACATATCATGCTCATGGATCAACAGACTCAACATTGTTAAAATTTCTGTGCTACCCAAAATGATTTACAGATTCAATGTAACCAATATCATTTTTTTGCAGATCTAGAAAAAATAATCTTGAGCTTCATTTGGAACCAGAAAGAGCCTGAATATCCAAAGCAACTTTAAACAAAAGAAACAAATCTAGACTTTACCAGACTTTAAACTTTACTACAAGGCTATAGTAACAAAAACAGCATGGTACTGGCACAAAAATAGAGACATAGACCAATGGAACAGAACAGAGAACCCAGATACAAAACTATCCACATATTGCCAACTGATCTTTGACAGAGTAGATAGCTGTCTAAACTGGGTAAAGGAATCCCTATTCACTAAATCGTGCTGGGAAAATTGAATAGCCACATGTAGAAGATTGAAACAGGATCCATATCTCTCACCACTCACAAAAATTAATTCAAGATTGATAAAAGACTTAAATAAATGTAAGGCATGAAACCATAAGAATTCTAGAAGAAAATGTTGGAAAATTCTTCTAGATATCAGCCTAGGCAAAGAATTTATGAAGAAGACTTCAAGGGCAATCACAGCAACAACAAAAATAAATAAATGGGACTTGATTCAGTTAAAAAGCTTCTGTACAGCCAAGTAAACAATCAATAGAACAAATAGACATCCTAAAGAATGGAAGAAAATATGCTATACATCTGATAAAGGGCTAATAACCAGAATGTATAAAGAACTCTAGCACATCAGCAAGAAAAAAACAAAAACCCCTTTAAGAAGTGGGCAAAAGACATGAACAGAAGCTTTTTAAAAGAAAATAGACTAATGGCCAATAAACATGAAAGAATGCTCAATGTTACTCATCATCAGAGAAATGCAAATCAAAACCACAATGAAATATCACCTAAC
>CAUYSK010092592.1:0-43772 GCA_963575035.1 Avahi laniger | reverse complement strand
CCAATTAATTTCTTTCTAATTTTAGTAGAGACAGGGTCTCACTCCTGCTCAGGCTGGTTTCGAACTCCTGAGCTCAAACAATCCACCCGCCTCGGCCTCCCAGAGAGCTAGGATTACAGGCGTGAGCCACCGCGCCTGGCCAATAGTATCACTTTTTTTCCCTCTTCAGCTTCTTAGCTAAATATCTTCATTGTCTTGATATCTTGCTGTTCGTATTTTCTTTGTGTGTTGTTCTTATCCTGCTTTGGATTTTCAGTAGATATTTCCTCAGAAACACATCTCTTAGATTTCCATGTTACTCTTTACTGTGATTTCTTATCACTCTGGATATGGCTTCACACTTTGCACAAAGTTTTTGCCTTTGATGAAATGGTATTTTCCAAAGTGTTTCCTTTCTTTTATATTTGCATCTGACTTCTGCAGCTTTTCTATTTTGTGCCAGGTGGTTTCTCCTCTTTATCCATTAAAGGACCAGTTTTCTATTTGTTCTTATCTCTGTCATGCTGGGCAAGCGATCAAATCTTTGTATATCTCCAGCAAGGATTTTAATTTTTCTAAATATCAAATGCACTAAATCCCGATTTGCCACTACCTCTTTATCTTTCTGCTTCCTCTCCTGGATTTTCCTGGAGGGATTATCAAGCATTTTTCTCCCTATCTTTCCCCCAAAATGCGTTCTCCTCTACATTAGGGCAAAGAATTAAACTCTTGCATTTTAGTAGTGACAGGGACCTGATTTTGGCTTCCAAATCTCAAGCACATTGTTTCTTCATGGGCTGCTCTTTCCATTGGATTTTTCTCACAGGCATCTTTGTGGTTTCTTCTGTCCGTGTCCTTTTATTTGAGTAATAATCAACTGTTTTCTCCTCACTCTGGCTCGTAGACATTCTGTTTCTTGTACTAGATGAAAGATTATATCCTCTACCTTTGTAGGAAAGACCTTATTTAATCCTCTAGACCTCAAAGGTAACTTGATTTGCGATTGATTGCTCTTTTACATTCTTATGGATTTTCTGCATGGGCTCCTCTTCAGCTTCCGCTGTATGTGGTATCTCTGTTTTACTGGGTAGACAAGAAGGAACCTCTAACTCTACATTTCTTTTAGTCTTGCTTCCAAATGTTCTTAAAGTTATAATGCCTTGGATCCCCACCGTATTGAGATTTTATCTGAAGAACTATCAATAGTTTTATCATCTGTCTCTTTGTTGGCTACATTTGTTTCATCAAAGTATTAGAACCTTCCAGATTTACTCTTGTTTTATTTTGGTTTGTATGAATTTTCTCTTCTGTATTGACCAAAGATGTAACCAGATAAAAATTAATTTTGATTATTTTTCTAGTTGGTAAAAGTATCTTCTCTTCATTTGTTGGTTTAAGTTTTTGTTGCCAATTCTTTGTTGGTTTGTCATCCTTCCCCACATGCACAATCCCTGTGGAACTAGCGAAACTATCAGATTCTTGCTGATTTATACCAGTTCTACTTCTCCCTACCCCATGCTATACTCACTGTCTTTTATTTCATAGCTCCGTCTTCCAAGTTTTTCTCTTGGAAGCTCTTCACAGTATTCTTTTAATCTTTATTTGAATCTTTTCTGTTGATGTAAGCAACTGAGACTCTTGCAGTTTTGTATCAGCTCTGTATTTGTGTCTGGGGTGTAGGAATATTTCCTGATTCAACTTTTTTGGAAAATTAAGCTCATATTTCTTTACATTCATTTTTGTTTCCACATTATCTGTTTGACTAGGCAAAGGTTTACATTCTTGAAAATCTTTTTTTTTTGAGTAGATCTTGTTCTCTGACTAACTCTATCTTGCATGTTCTTTGGCCATAAGTCTCCAGTTTCAGAGGCTTAATTTTGTATTTATACACACAGTATTACCAGAGTTTTCTTGACCAAGATCTCTTAATCCATTCTTATTTCTGTTTGCTGAATCAAACATTTCTTCAAATCCATTATAGTCAACTTCCAAACAAGGTTTTTGTTTGGATTCTACTATAAGTGTTAGCATTCCAAGAAGTCTTTGAATATACTTTTCTTTTTCCTTGGTGGTTTCGATAAATTACTGATAACTCTTGCTTGGCTCGTGGTTTTCTTTGGTGTTTTAAAAAGTTTTGTATGGTCTTCCACATTTTCTTTCAATTGAAAACTTGTGCAATCAAACTTGAACTCTAATAGAATATAAGAACTCTGTATGTTCTAAGTTTTTTCTAGTACTTGACTTTCTTAAGTATTATTTTTCATATCTTTTATTATAGATGTTTTAGACAATTGCTTCTCTTGTTTTCTCTGATATGTCTAAATCTGTGCTAAGGGTTTCCTGTGAGAAAGTTTTTAGAATTCAGAGTTTCCATAAGCATTGGAATATCTGCCAGATCTTCTACTGGATGTACCTTATAATTTTCCTAAGTCTTTTGATGCCTGTCAGACTTTCTCCTGATTCACATCTCCATGTTGGAGTTGTCATGAGGTTCTTGACACCTGTCAAGTCTTCTCCTTGGTTTCCCTCTTCTTGTTTTCCAGTGGAAAAAGATCCCAACTGGGTTTTATTTTATTTTTGTCCTTTTACAAATATTTTTTGAGAACATGGTAAGTACAAGGCACTGTTTTCTTTTTTTCTTTTTTTAATTATATTTTTAATCGACATATAATAATTCCACCTATTTATGGAGTATATAGTGATGTTTCAATACATGTAATGTATAGTGATCAAATCAAAGTAAGTAACATATCCATCATCTCAAACATTTATTTCTTTTTGTTGGGAACATTCAATATCCTCCTTCTAGCTATTTGAAACTACACAACGTATTTCTCTAGGAGTTTTGTCTGCTGGTGCCTGTTAGATCTTCTCTGGGTTCAGTCTTTTCCCCAGAAGTTCTCAGAAGTTTCTTGACTGTTGTCAGAGGTTCAGGTGATTCACATTTCTCCCTGGGAGCTATCACAAGTTTCTTTTTGACTGTCTTATCTTCTGGGTCCACAATTAACTGTGGATTTTTCCTAAGGCCCTTGGTTCCTGCTGGGTCTTCCCTCAGTTCTGCCTTTTCCTTAGACATCCTAAACAATTTCTTGATACCTGTGAGGTTTTGCCTTCTCCACATTTCCACTGGGCAGATGTGGGGTTCCCGTTGCTTTCACTCCCTGGGTATCTTCCTTGCTTTGACCTTTTCATACCTCTTCGAGGCCTGTGGGGTCGTCCTCCTGACTGCATTTTCTCAGTTGTCCTCAGCAGTCTCCTGAATATTCTCAGATTTTCTACCAGTTCTGATTTGTGCTTTGGGATGTTCCTAATCTTTTTTTGGACATTATTGCCATTTATTTGTTCTTCTGGCTCTTTTGAGGTTCATGGGGACTCTGACAGCTATCAGGTCTTGCAGGGGTTCTGGTTTTACTTTACGTATTCTTAGCAGCCTCCTGATGTCTGCTAGACTTTCTACTGGTTCTGGATTCTGCTTTGGAGTGTTGCTAAGCTTTCTGTAGACACCGTCATTTATTCGTTCCTCTGGTTGCTTTGGTGTTTACAGGAGCTCTCTGATAGCTGCCAAGTCTTCTATGGGTTCTGGTTTTATTTTAGGTGTCCTCAGCATTTTCATGAGCATTCTTAGAGTTTTTGCTAGGTCTGGTTTGTGCTTTGGAGTGCTCAAAGATCCGTGTGGGCATTATCACCATTTATTTGTTCCTCTGGTTATTTCGGTGATTGCAGGAGCTCTGTGATACCTGCCAGGTCTTCCATGGCTTCTGCCTTTTCTTCAGATGTTTTCAGCAGTCTCTTGAGAAACGTTAGAGTTTCTGCAGGTTCTGGATTATGCTTTGGAGTGTTCCTAAGATTTTCGTGGACACCAAATTTTAGTAAACATCTGTAGTTTCTTTATAATTAATATTGTTAAGAAATTCTTAAAATCCATAGTTAATGTGTTTAAATTCTGGCAATTCACTTTGATAAGCTAAATATCATGATTTCTAGCTTGCTCTGATTTAAAATTTGGTAGCAATTTACATTTTAGCCTTTCTTCCAAAGAATAAAGTATAGGCATGCACACAGCTTTAAATTTAAGCTCAGCACTTGCTGTGCAGGTGACACTTATCATTTCTATCATGATGACAATAACGATCATACCTGTAATTCACTGAATGCTTACATATGTCAAGTACTGTGCTAAGTATTTTACATATATTATTTCATTTGAAATTTACAATAGAACAAGCTGAGGATTATTAATTCCATTTTACAGAAGAGAAAGATACAGCCCAGAGAGGTTGAGTAGTGTGCCCAAAGTCACATGGCTGATAAGCAGAAGATCCTGGAACAGATCCTACCTCTCTGGCTCCAGAGCTGGTGCTCTTAACCACTGAACATGCAATTAATTTAACCTTGCAGAATATCCTATCATTAGAACTGTGGTTGTAGTTAAATAACATCATATTAGCATCATTTTATTTTTTTCCCAAACAAAATCAGGTAACTATTATTTGTTACTTGCTGTTTAAACGAACAGCTGTAAAAATACAATGGGAGTGGGGGAGAGGGAAGTGACTCACGCTTGTAATCCCAGGACTATGGGAGGCTGAGGCAGGAGGTTCACTTGAGGCCATGAATTAGAGGCCAGCCTGAGGAACATAGTGAGACCTTGTCTCTACAAAAAAAAAAAAAATTAGCCAGGTGTGGGGATGCGCACCTGTAGCCCCAGCTACTGAGGAGGCTGAGGCAGGAGTATTGCTTCACTTGAGCCCAGAAATTCAAGGCTGTAGTGAGCTATGATGGCAGCACTGCACTCTGCCTGGGGTGACAGAGCGAGACTCTGTCTCTCAAAAGAAAATAAAATGAAATAAAAAAATAAAAATAAAAATACAGGACAGACACGATGGCTCATACCAGTAATCCTAGCACTCTAGAAGGCCGAGGTGGGAGGATTGCTTGAGCTCAGCAGTTCGAGACCAGTCTGAGCAAGAGTTAGACCCAGTTTTTCCCAAACATAGAAAAATTAGACAGACGTGGTAGTGCGTGCCTGTGGTCCCAGATACTTGGGAGGGTACAGGAGAATTGCTTGGGCCCAGGAGTTTGAGGTTGCAGTGAGCTATGATGACGCCACTGCACTCTACCTACAGCAACAGAGCAAGACTCTGTCTCTAGGAAAATATAAATAAATAAAAATAAATTTAGAAAATACAATAGGATCTGTACTGGGTGTCTATAATAATGACTCAAAATTACTTGTAGGCATGGAAAAATGTTTAATGGATAAAATCTGAAATGTTTGACAAAAATGATTTAGATTTTGTTGTCCATTTCATTTGATTAATTCCTTTAGTGCCAAGTGTGCTTCCTTCTCAGGTTGGCTTAGTTAACTTTAAAAATTGAAAAAAATTTCTTTAAAATAGTTAGTAAATCTTATCCAATATTTTTAAAAAGAAGCAGAAGGGGTTTTGTGTGCTCAGCATAAAAATGAGAACCATAGAATCTGACATAACTAAATACATGGTGCCAACTAAGACCAAAGCAAGGGCAAAAATAGCACATTCTTAAATTAGGGCTCTGTTTATATTTTCATGGTAGAATATGATTGTGAAGACTTCATATAGAATAACATAGTGGTTTAGAGTTGGTCTGTGGAGTCTGCCTGCCTGGGTAAATCTCCGGACTCTAGATTTCCTTATCGCCATAAGCAAGTTACTTAACTTCTTTAAATCTATTTTCTTATCTGTGAAGTGGGGAGAGTACCTACCTCAAATGATTGTTAGGAAGATTAAGGTAACGTGTAGAAAGCGTTTAACATGGTGCCTGGGACATAAAAATGTATTTCCAGTGCCAGTGTTCAATACATATTGGTTGACACTGGGTTCTTTGTGGGAAATTCAAATACATTTGTGGAAACTTCAAAATTTTCCATTTAATCACTGGCATTAATGATTTGGAATAAGAATAGAAACATTTACAAAGAACAAAAAGTAATTAACTTCACTTTTTTAAAAAAACCTACAAGATGATCTTAGTAACGATTTTGGTTGAAGTGATACACTGTGGGCATCAGATTGGGTAAGAAAAGATAAATGGGGTTGGGGCAGGCCAGGCAGGACTGGAAGTGACAGACTAAATAAATTTGGAAGGATTGAGAGTGTGGATATCTTGCTGTTGCAGAGCAAGTGCAGTGGGAGAGAGTTAGGAGGAGCTAGGCAGGTTGGCCTCAGAGTCCAGCTGGCATGCTGCGTTGTGAGGCTCCACACAGCGAAGCTCTGAGGGAGAACAGGGTTGTAGCAGTGGCCTCGGAAGTGGGTCCTGCAAGAAAGGACATCAAGGCTGTAGGATCAGAGGAGGCTACTGGTTGGAGGAGGAATAAAGATTAGGGCAGATCGAAGAGGGCAAGTTCAGTGGTGAGGGCAAATGAATCGGCCCAATGGGCGTTGAAACCCATGTCGGATTAGGTGGAACTGGAGTCTGAGATAAAGGCTTTTATATAAACATCTCTGATTTTTAACCTGAAGCAGAGACAACTAAGGGAAAATAATTTTCTTTCGATATTTAAAGGGAAAATTTGTAGAAATAGAATTAATCTTATTTTACAGGGCTTTAGAAGATAGAACTTAAGGGTTAAAAAAAAATCAAACTACAAATCCATTGATTATCTCATCTGTGCATTCACTCATCCATCCACCTATTATTCACCCGGCTATTCTGTAACTTACAAAATAAGACCCTTCAAAAGCAGATGAAAAACCAAGGCAAAGGGAAAAGCAGTTGAAAAAATAAAACCATATCTTGGTTCTGAGCTTTATAGCAGGAAATGCAAAGAAAGAAGCAGATCCATTAAAGGACTCACAATGTTTAGTAAATAAAAACCAGACTGGTTGCTTAAAAAAAGCATAAACCTTCCTCAAACTGAGATCTGGGAGAAGCTTTTCCAGTGAATCGTCATAAAGAACACACTATAAGATCAAGAATAACATACGTGACCGTCTCTGCACTAAAACTGCTCCATAGGGCTTCTAAAAATGAGATCCTCAGGACAGGCCAATGGCATAACACTGACACTCACTACAGGGGAAGCGATTTTACAAGAGATCTAAATAATGTAGCAGAGGAACTCTGACTCAAGATGCTTTGGCCCAGTCCCCAAACAGGTTTTATTCTAGAGATTTTATTCTAGGTGACTGTATATCTTTCAAATTTCTCTCCATAAATGTTATTTCTCACATTTAAGCATTTTAAAAGTCATTTTCATTGCTTTTTTAAGCTATGAAACTGATATTTAAACACACACTAGAGAAAATTCCATTTTAAAATTTATCCTTTATATCCCACTACACTGAAATACTTCAACAAATATATATAAACTTCCAGTCTTTTTTGTTTACATTTTCAACTGCTCAAGTAATAACAAATACATCTTCTTTTTTAAAAGAAGAAAAAAAAGAAGAAAAAAAGAAAGAGAAAGAAAGAAAAAAAGAAAGAAAGAAAGAAAGAAATTATTACAACAAAGTGCCCTCTAACATTTCAATCCTGAATCCTTGCCCACTCCTCCTATTCAAGATTTAACTACTATGTGGTGAGTATCCTTCCAGAATTTTCTCTGTATAGTTTTATTCCATATAGATGTACTCACAGTAAATATATACGATATAGTACTGTCTTGCACCTAAGGTTTTTGTTTTTATGCTAAAACGCCGCCACAATCAAGACACAGAACTGTTCCCTCACCACAGGGCTTTCGTGTGCCACCCTTGCCAGCCTTACAGTCATATGCACTCTCTCCCTTGCACAAGTCCTTAACCTCTGGCAGCCACTTATCTGTTCACCATCTCTATATTTTATCATTTCAAGAATGTTATATAAATGGGCTCATACAGTATGTAACCTTTTGAGATTGGCTTTTTTCCCTTAGCATAATTCCCTAGCAATCCACTCAAGTTGTCATATCTATAGTTT
This sequence comes from Avahi laniger, assembly GCA_963575035.1. Classification (NCBI taxonomy): domain Eukaryota; kingdom Metazoa; phylum Chordata; class Mammalia; order Primates; family Indriidae; genus Avahi; species Avahi laniger. The sequence continues at coordinate 35,852 of CAUYSK010092592.1, read as the reverse complement.
TCTTTTTACTACTAAATAATGTTCCATGATTTAGATATACTACAGTTTGTTTACCCACTCACCCATGTTTGGATTGTTCTGGTTCTTGGTTTTATGAATGAGCTACTACAAACATTTGCATACGGCTTTTTATATGCATGTAAATGTTCATTTCTACAGGGTAAATGCCCAAGAGTGCAATTGCTGGGTCATACGATAATTGCATGCATAGTTTTGCAAGAAACTGTCATACTCCTGTCTGTAGTAGCTGTATCATTTTATATTCCCACCAGCAATATGCAAGTGATCTAGTTTCTCTGCATCCTTACCAGCATTTGGTGTTATCACTAGTTACTTTAGTAGTTCCAATCGGCATGGTTTGAATTTGCATTTCCCTAATGGCTAAGATGTTGAACGTCTTTTCGTGTGTGTATTTGCCATCTATATATCCTCTGCAGTAAAATGTCTATTCACGTTTCCTGACCATTTTCTCACTGGATTGCCTGTTTGTTTTTCACTGTCAAGATCTGACAGTTCTTAATATGTTCTGGATCCAGGTCCTTTGTCAGATACGTGGTTTGCATGTTTTCTCCAACTCCTAGTCACTTTTTTTTAAAGGGTTATTGTTTGTTTTTATCAAAGTTATACATGCACATATTTAAATAGGCAAATAGTTCTATCAGGCTTGTTGTGAAAAGCAGTGGTACTGGGTCTCTCTCCTTAATCCACCTCCCCAGAAGCTCTGTTGGCTGGCTCTTTGGGTGTTTACCCCTACATCTCTACATGTCATGCTTATTATTTTCCAACCAGGGGGCAGGGGGCAGTATCTATTGCCTTTCCACTATACAAAATGAAGATTTAATCTTTTTTACCCTTTCTTCTATTCCTACCCCACATCTGCATCCCAATTTTTACCCCAGTTTCTCCAAAACAAATCTACAGTCCCATACTCACAATTTATGAATTGTGAATTTATGAACTCCGAAAAGGTTTTTCATATCTGACCCAACCTGAACTCATTTGGCAGCAAAACCTGAAGAAAAACTACAAAACTTGTTGAGAAGCTACAATATTTATTTATACCATTTAATGTAAATATTCACATGTTACAGTGGAGAAATATTGTGTTCGATTAGGGAATGATAGCTGCGACCCTGCTGGGAATATTCTGAAACGAATGTACAGTGTTACCAAAAACTTTGGAATAAATACTGTTTTTCTTAAATAGATTTGAATTCTGAAGCAGATTTGAACCAGGGGTTTCATATGTGGGATTGTGGACCTGAACAGTTACAATTTTGTTATATAAACACTCAGTACTTACATTATTATACCTATGTAAATAGATTCTATACACAGGTAAGTCGTGTTATGTATGATGATTACCATTAATGTCAAAACCATGCAGAATTACTTTTATAGATTAACACATTTAAATTAGATTAAAGAGGAATAACATAAGCTCATCTCATAGGAATTTTATTTAATGATTTTCCTGAAATTATGTTCTAGCATTTAATGCTGAACATTTGGAAGATATGGGTTTGCAAACTTTGTTATAATAATTTCTTGTAGAAGTAAACATTATCTATTTACTCATTTACTAGCTAAATGAGCAGCCTCTCTGATATAGAACTTGAGAACAAGAAAATACACTTTAGGTAGATATTTTATTGCTGCTGGGGTGATTCTCTCCATTTTGATGATAATACTCCCCAAAATAAAGATAAGCTTAGAGCCACTTCATATTACTTTACTAGAAAAAAATAATGTTATAATCATTACCATTGAATTATAATGTGTTCTTCCCATTAAAAATACTAAGGATTTTAACATCTAATTTGCTTCACCATAGAAGATTGTTAGAGTAATGAGAATTTAAATAATGTAGAACATCTGGAAATATCTGAAAAGTTAAATTGCTCTAAATTCCATTGAAATGGTTGTTTTGCAATGGTCTATTTTAGAAATTACTACATTTAAAAAAGTATGAACACTGCATAGTGAGTTCATGATCCACTGGGTTGCAAATGGCCAGGGGTGATGTTCCAGCAGCTCGAGCCAAGTCACAGGGACAGAGGAGCTTTAGAGCAAAGCAGCCAGAATAAAAAATGACTCTGTTAGAGGCTATAAAAGGTTGTGAGAATCTCGTAAATTTTCTGGCCCAAAGGTCATTTATCACTGAGCAGAAGATACTGAAGATATACAAGCTGAGGACTATGAGAAGATAATGATGGGTCTTTTCAAAAACAGCTGCTGGATTGTATCACCTTCTCTTTAGTTTCTGCAGATGGAGTTAAAGGAAATCTTGACAAGTGATTGTCCCACAGTTCTATCTGGAGATCAACAAGGATTTCTTAGTGAAAATCATGACTAGTTACTCATGGTAATTTTTTACTGGAGTAAACCTTTTCCTAAAATATGTTTGCTTTAACTCTTGTTTAAAGCTTAGTGTCACTTATGTTCCATATTACATACCATACCCCACTCTGTACCAAAACATTTTTTTGGATCATCATACTCCAGAAATATTAATCTGCAACAGGGCCAGGTCTCAAGCATTCTGGTTAAACAATCTTCTCTATTTGATATGTTTATGAAATATACAAAATGTTTACACATACATACAAAAGCACTAAATTATATCAAACTGTCCTAAACTGTATGAAATTATTAGTGTTAAACCAACTGAAACACTTCCATAATAGATAGTTTTTAAAGTATAAAACAAGGGAACATATAAATACAACATTCAATATGGTTGAGGAAGTGACTTTGTAATATAATAAAAAACAAATCTGGTTCATGACACAGAGCTTCCAAAGCCCTTGGATTGTCCGGAGTGATGGGAATGTCTTTGTTTTGCTGATGAGGTGCTCATGGGGCCTCTAGATAGCTTCAGGATCAGGGCTGTTCACTAGAAAAACCAGCTACTTGATTGGCATGCTAGAACTTTCAACCACTCAGCCTCCAGAGAGAGGACAGAGGTTGGAGATTAAGTTCAATCATATGGCCAATGAGTTAATCAATCATGCCTGTGAAATGAAACCCTGATTTAAAAAAAAAAAAAGACCTTGGGACACTGAAGCTGGGAAGGGCTTTGTGGTTGGTGAGCACGTTGATGTGCTGGGAAGATGAGAGGCCCAGATTCCGCAAGGAGAGGGCACAGACGCTCTAAATCCCCTCCCGCCCTGCTCCCCAGACTTGCGCTACCCTTTTCTTACATTTGGTTGTCCCTGACTTGTATCCTTTATGATAAAACTGTAATTGTAAGTGTAGCATTGTAATGCGTTCTGTGAGTCATTCTAGCAAATTATCAAACCTGAAGGAGGGTTGTGGGAGTCCCCAAATTTGTAGCCAAGTTGGACAGAAGTGCTGGTAGCCTGGGGACCGAACTTGGCTAGGATTTGAAGTAACGGCAGTCTTGTTGGGGTCCTTGCCCTTTAACTTGTGGGATCTGCTTCTAACTTCAGGTATATTAACAGAAAAAAGCCCAAACTCTGCAAAATAATTTAAGGAGGTTTATTCTGCACCAAACGTGTGTGACTGTTGGCCTGGGGAGCCACACCAAAGAAGCCTTGAGTAAGTGGTCCCAAGTGGGTTTGGTTTTATACATTTTAGGGAGACAGGAATTCCAGGTAAAATCATAAATCAATACATGAAAGGTATACATTGGTTTGGCCCAAAAAGGTGGGACATCTTGATGAAGGACTTACAAGTTATAAGTGGGTTTAAAGATTCTTTGATTTGTAATTGGTTAAAGAAATAAAGTTTTGTCTAAAGGCTTCGAATGTTTTAAGATAGGCTAAGGAGGTCTGTTAATCAGAGACAAGTCCCAGTATAGAACTCAGGTGATCTGTTAAGCAAATTGATGGCCTACAGGTGTGATTTAACCTTTGCCTTGAATGGCTTTAGGTCCTGTTAGTAATTTAGTGTCTTATTGTTATAAAGAGTCTGTTTTGTTACAAAGAGTCATATGATCTCTGTTTTTACACTTATGCTGATCAATTGTTGTATCTAAACTCCAAAAGGGAGGGGATATGATGAGGGATGTCCAACCTCCTTTCCCTTCATGGCCAGGAAGTCAGTTTTAAGGTTTTTCTGAGATCTCCTTGACTAAGAGGGGGTTCGTTCAGTTGGAAGGGGGGCTTAGGATTTTATTTTAGTTCAAAGGCATGATTTCACTCTTGCTGTAGTGGGCCAAGTTCTAAACCTAGGGCTGCAAGGGGCATTGGGTAAGGGAATGTAGCCTGGTACCTGTGTCTCCAGCTTCCAGCAGGAGTTTCCTCAGTGCCCAGGAAGAAGTGACCCCTTGGTGTGGTCAAGCAAGGCTGCATCTGTCCCTTCTGTACCCTTTTGGAAGATTCTGTTCTTGAACTGATGAGTGGATAAAGAAAATGTGGTATGTATATATATAGATATACACCATGGAGTTCTAGTCAGTGATAAGAAAGAATGAAATAATGGCTTTTGCAGCAACTTGGATGGAACTGGAGGTCATTATCCTAAGTGAAGTAACCCAGGAGCAGAAAAATAAATGCCACATGTTTTCACTTATAAGTGGGAGCTAAACTATGGCTGCACAAGGGCACACAGAGTGGTCTAAGGGACCTTGGAGACTCAAAGTGGGGAGGATGGGAAGGTACAAGGGATGAAAAATTACCTATGGGGTACAATGGGCACTACTTGGGTGATGGGCACACCAAAAGCCTACACTCCACCGCTATACAGTATATACATATAACACAATTCAACTTGTATCCCCTAATCTGTTAAAATTTTTAAAAAGAAAAAAGAATATGTTATTAATAAGAATAAAAAATTAATCAAATACAAATTTTTAGGTTAATTATACATCATTGCTTATCCCAATGCAAAATAAAGGTACATGGAGTTTAATTCTGACTAACTTATCAAAAATGTGATAAAAATAAAGAATCCTTCCTTTAATACTAAAAAAAAAAATTTCTTTCTACTAGTCCAAGAACCTCTGAATCCAACTCTCCCCTACCCCAACCCACTTCAGGATTTCCCACCTTTTTCGGTCTGGCCAATATATTCCGTGTATTGATTTATGATTTTGCCTGCCTAAAATGTACCCCTGCCTTTAAAAACCCTTGTTTATAAGCCACCGGGGAGTTCGGGTCTCAAGTGTTAGCAGTCCATTCTCCTTGTATGGCACCCTGCAATTAAAATGCCTCTTTCTCCCATTGCAGCTCTCACTCAGTGTCTGGCTTGGCTGCACTGGGTGAGTGGGCTCCAGTTTGGTCTGGTAATATGGGTAGTTACTGTCAGATTCCTGAAGAATCTCAGCTAAAATGGACTGTGAGAGTATCTAATTTAGGGGCAGTACCTTTGGTGTTGAATGCTGCAGCGTAGAAGAACATGTTTGGGTTGATACAGGACCCACAGCTCACTGTGGAACAATGACAGATGGCTGTACATGATCCAGACACACAGCACGTTATTCCAGAGGGAATAGCCAGCCTGGTGTACTGGATGATAGCCACTGTAAAAAGTGTGTTTACCCTGAGAAGCGAGGACTATCTGATTCCCCTCATAAATGCCAAGAGGAACGCCCCAGACAAAGCAGCCGACATGCTTTTTATGCAAACCATCCGGAACTGGCTTTATGATGAGGGACATTCATCCACTAAATATGCTCGCTACTCAGGTCATAGTAAATGCTGTGATTAAAGCGGTCCCTTTTGCATGGGCATCCCTGTAACCTTACTCCTGCAGAATTCAACCGCAGTCTGAGTAGCCGCACTGGATTTGCTGTCTCAGCTTTCTGATGTGGGTCTTACAGATACCAAGAATATTAAAGTAATTTACAAGAAAATGAGGAGAGACAGATGGGAGAATCAGGGGACTCATCCCAGAGACTCATCTAAAAGATTCCCTACTGGAAATCTTTAGATGGTTATTGAGAAATGGGACAGGCTGGATGCCGTGGCTGACACCTGTAATCCTAGCACTCTGGGACGCCGAAGTGGGAGCATAGCTTGAGGTCAGGAGTTTGACCAGCCTGAGCAAGAGCGAGACCTCGTCTCTACTGAAAGTAGAAAAAATTAGACGGGAGTGGTGGTGTGTGCCTGTAGTTCCGGCTACTTGGGAGGCTGAGGCAGGAGGATCGCTGGAGCCCAGGAGTTTGAGGTTGCTGTGAGCTAGGCTGATGTCACTGTGCTCTAGCCTGGGCAACAGAGCAGGACTATGTAACAAAAAAAAAAAAAAAAAAAGGAGGGGGGGTAATGAATAAATGGACATTGATGGGGCTGAAACAAAGACCTTAGTATAACACTATGGAAGGTTGGGTGGACCAGGGGACCCCTGCTGCTCCTCCAAAATTAAAAACAGACTAGCCTGATGGGCTGCATTGCCTGCTGTTTACTCCTATATTTGGGTTTTTACCTTCTTGTCGGTGGTGGCCAGTGGCCTGGCCGTATGGTCTGGCAGAAGGGCGATGGAAGATCGAACTATTAAAGGGATGCCCTTCTGGGGCACAGACCTGCGGAGATTGCTATGGGAATTTGGAAGGTGCATTAAAGTAGGACATGTCAGTGCTGCCTATGAGAAGACACTCCCTTCTAGCATCAAAATGTTGTTGTAGTCAATGAGCAGACATCCCAGTGTGTTCACTTGACGTAACCACGTGGGTTCATAAAATTAACTTATTGTGGAGCTGCAGCAAAGCACAGCTGGGCTGAATATAGACATGTTCCTCTTGCATCTTCTGAGGGAGAAAATGCCAATAAAAACTGTCCTGTCTGCCAATAAGAGAGACAGAGACTGCGAATAGGTGGCTATGGGGCAGATTCCCCAGGGCGAGGCCCACACACGACTAGCAAGTTGGACCCTGGGGACTACAAATGGGTCCTGACAGGAATAGATACTCTGGACTGAGCGTCGCTTACCCCAGGATCGATACAAATGCTACGGTACTGTAAGAGAACCAGAAGAGAAGATATTGCATCAATTTGACCACCGAGTCACATTTCTTCAGACCAAGGTGTTCCACAATATCCAGCGATGGGCAGAGTAACAGTCTGACAGAGAAGGGGAACACGCAATTGAAATATCGGTTGTCTAAAATGGGGAGATACAGGAAGGAAGCGCCGGCTTACACGCCTTAACGCGTGTGTGCTAAGGACTCCACACGCCGGGGCCTGAGCAAGTGTGTGCATTGGATTCCTGTGCTCTTCTGATGGATCCAGGAAAGAGGGCTGGGGGAGGCTGCTGGTGTGACTATATATTTCCTCCCGTGTGGTCAGGATGCTGATATGATGACTATATTTGAACTTTCTTTTTCTTACCTAATGCAGCGGCCCCCGGACCAGGGCCACAACTACAAGTGCTAGAAGCAGGAATGATTCCTAAGATGTATAACTACACTTTTAAACCTTTGTGTCAGAATCTCTAAGTGCCCGATGGGATGGTTGTGCCTTCACCCAGTGGCAGAATTGACGCCTACAGTGAGTGCAGTTATATTGCCCACTGGTAGAAATAGCCTACTAATTCTGTACTTGTGTAATCCGGCTCTATGTGAAGTGGACTGAGGGGAGGTGCTTGCTAGACAGCCATTGCTGCCTGCAGTCTAAACTGGCATGGTGGCCAAAGCTAATGTCCCTTCCAACGGTGGAAAAATTTGGGTACAAATATAGAGAAGTAGGAGTAGTAGCTAAGGGTAAAAAAGTGTTAATCTAAAAGAAAGAAGTTGAGGCAGAAAATATAATGTTAAAAAGTTTATTTGAGCCAAAGTGAGGACAGCTGGCCAGGACACACTTCCAGGTTACCTTGGGGAGTACTCTGCTCAGACTCTGTTACAAGTAAGTTTTTAAAGGCAAAAAGGGACAAAGAGTGTGCTGATACAAAGTCGTTTGATAGTTCTCATTGTTTTACGGAAGTAACATTGATTAGTGACTGGCTATCCATTGTTGAACTAGCGGGTATGAGTTATAGTTATGGTGCCCAGAGTATGGCATTTCATGGCTACTTGGCATCAGTTAGTCGAGAGCCCACATAGCAGGTGGCTTCAAGAGGTAATTATTTAGCTTGGGGGAGGGGACAGTCCGATGTGACTGCTGTCACATTTTACTTGGGCCTGGTACTTTAAAGGGGCTCAAATTCCTCAGATAAAACTTTCTTTTTTTCTTCAGGAATAAATAAGCGGATTATGCAGTGAGAGAATTCCAGGATTACATTAATGCTTCAAAAGATGCCCAGAGAAAGATGATATTGTCTCTTAGATTAATTATACCAGACACCTAAAAGGGCGAAGCCATGCATTGCTGAGCCCTGCTTTTGGAACAAGATCAAATGCAGGCCTGCAAATCTGAGTGACCGTGTCCTGGGAGACATTTTGGTCATAGGATGTGATGATGGTCTGGACTAATTATTAGAGACTAGCTGGGACTCTAGTAATGAAACTGCCTATATTAAAACAATACAAGGCCACGAGGCAGGAATAGTGATGAAAATTTGACTTCTACAGAACAGTAGATATAGCTGGAAGTTAACCAGCCATTGTTCCTTAATTTCCCCACTGCTGTGACTGCTTACTGCTGAAGTGTCACGTATCCTTGACAGGGACAAGATTTGTGACTTCCCCAATTGCTTCCACAGATAACATTGAGATTATTAAACCTAAGACTGATCTTTGAGATATCTTCCAAACTCTGCATTTGTCTGGTTTCAGGGTCAGAAACGTTGGTTCTTGGCACGCTCATGGCTGAAGAATGACCTGACACCCCAAATTGAGGCAAGCATAAAAATGAGGTTTATTGAAGAAAGATAGAATTGTAGAGCAAGAGCAAGATACAGGTTTACAGAGTGAGATACATACGCCACAGATGACAACCGGACCCATTGTCACAGCAAAGGGAGAACAAAAGGAAGGGCCTGATTATGGACTGTGTCTTATAGTGCCAGGATTGGGACCTCTCTGTGGCTCAGACACCATGGAACCACTTTGATTGGACAGTTGGGAGTTGCATGACCTAAGTCTTACTATGAATGTGGGTTGTTCTAGGTCACTTTCTGAACTCTATTGTACCTATGCTGCTTGGCCCATGGGCTAGAGAGTCCTCTGCATTCTTTTGCAGTTGCCATGCTAAGTTCTGATTGGCAGTTTCCTAGGATGTGCCCTCCTACCCCAGGTATGGCAGTCACTTTGGACAGGATTAAGGTGGGGCAAGACCAAGACCGGGGGGGGGGGAGGGGGGGGCGGTGAGGCCTGGGGCCCACCCTCATCCTTCTTCCCAGGTAGGGCAATTACACCAAGGCAAGGCACCCACTCTTTTTTTTTTTTGAGACAGAATCTCACTCTCTTGCCTGGAGTGAGTGCCGTGGCGTCGGCCTGGCTCACAGCAACCTCAAACTCCTGGACTCAAGCGATCCTTCTGCCTCAACCTCCCAAGTAGCTGGGACTACAACCATGTGCCACTGTGCCCGGCTAATTTTTTTTTTCTATTTTTTTAGTTGTTTGGCCAATTTCTTTCTATTTTAGTAGAGACGGGGTCTCACTCTTGCTCAGGCTGGTCTCGAACTTCTGAGCTCAGAACAATCCGCCCGCCTTGGCCTCCCAGAGTGCTAGGATTACAGGCATGAGCCACCGCGCCGGGCCAAGGCACCCACTTTCGTCCCTAGGAAACCCAGAATCCATCACTATTTACATAACACATTCAGGGGGACCAACTGACATCAACCTGACCAGTGGCCATGCATGAGGACCAATCCAACAAGTCCTACAACCCCCTACCCAGAACTCCTATTTACCAAGAAGACAATTTCTGCTTCCAAACCCTATGAGTTCATCCCCAGCCAATCAACATACCCAATTCTCTAGCCTGTTATTCACCAAACCACCTTTAAAAATCTTAGCCCCCAAATTCTCACAGAGATGAATTTGATAAATTTACTCCCATCTGCTCTCCTGGCACCTTGAGATATTAAACTTCTTTTCCACTGCAACTTTTGCTTTCTCAGTATATTGGCCTTTACCTGGGCAGTGGGCAAGTGACTTGGGCAGGTGGTAACAGTACAGTACCAATATCTTTTAACTTATTTTTTTAATCTTTTAACTCTTATTTATCAGGTTACATCTACTGCAATGTGATATGCTGTAACACTGATATTGTTGGTAAGATTGTAATATTGATATTGATCATCAAATATGTTGGTGTTAAATGAAAAACTTAAGACAAATTTAACAAAGTTAAATTGAGCAAAAAACAATTTGTGAATTGGGCAAACCTTCCCCTCCCCGCGCCAGAATAGGTTCAGAGAGACTCCACACTACTGCATGGTCGGAGATTTACAGACAGAAAAAGGAAAGTGATGTCCATAAAATGGAAGCGAGGTACAGAAACTGCTGGATTGACTACAGCTGTGTGTTTGCCTTATTCCAACATGGTTTGAACAGATGGCTGCCTTTGATTAGCCAAAACTTGTTGATTGGTAGGAATAGGTTATAGATCACTATGTATGGAGAAATCTTTAGGCTGGCAGATTTAGGCTAAACAATTTAACATTGGAAAATTACAAATGTTGCTGTCTCTTATACTCGGTCAAGGTATGATCCTTTTGCCATAAAAGATCCCACGGTAAAAGACCAGGGGGTGGCCAGTGACATATAAAAAATATATGTGGTCTCATGAAGGAGAGTTCCTGGCAGAGATATTCCAAAATTCTTGGAATTTCCCGAGTGATAAGAATATCTTTGTTATGCTAATAAGGTGATTGTTGTGGTAGTGGTGGTGGCCTAGATATCTTTGAATGGGGGCTAGTTGCCAGAAAAGCCAACCAGTGATTGGAATTTCAGTCCAGCAGAGGAGGGGGGCTGGAGATTGAGTTCACTTGCATGAGCAATTTTTTTTTTTTTTTTTTTGAGACAGAGTCTTACTTTGTTGCCCTGGCTAGAGTGAGTGCCGTGGCGTCAGCCTAGCTCACAGCAACCTCAAACTTCTGGGCTCAAGCAATCCTTCTGCCTCAGCCTCCAGAGTAGCTGGGACTACAGGCATGCGCCGCCATGCCCGGCTAATTTTTTCTATATATATATATTTTTTTAGTTGTCCAGATCATTTCCTTCTATTTTTGTTTGGTAGAGACGGGGTCTCACTCTTGCTCAGGCTGGTCTCGAACTCCTGACCTTGAGCGATCCACCCGCCTCGGCCTCCCAGAATGCTAGAATTACAGGCGTGAGCCACCGTGCCTGGCCTGCATGGGCAATGTTTTAATCAATTATGCCTATGTAATAAAATTCTGATAAAAAATACTGAGAAAAGCAAGACTGGGGTTGCTTCCTGGTTGGTGAACACACTGATGCGCTGGGAAGATGATGTGCCTGGATTCTGGGAGGAGAAGGCATGGAAGCTCTGAGTCTCCTCCACTTTTTGCCCCTAGACCCCCTCTTTTACCCAGACCTTGCCCTGTGCCTGTGTTCCATGTGGCTCTTCCTGAGTTGTATCCTTTTAATAAAACTGTAATTGTAAGCACAGAGTTTCAGTGAGTTCTGTGAATCATTCTTGCAAATTACCAACCTGAATGGGGGTGGTCTAGGGAACTCCCAAATGTGTAGCCAAGTCAGACAAAATTGTGGGCAGCCTGGGGACTGCTTGCAGCTAGAGTCTGAGGTATGGGCCATCTTGCTGGGGACCTTGCCCTTTAACTTGTGGGATTTGATGCTAACTTGAGGTAGTTAATGTCAGAATTGAATTGTCAGACACCAAAGAATTGTTGTTAGAACACAGACATATTTCTTTTCTTTCTTTTTTAAAAGATTTTTTATTGTGGTAAAATACACATTACATAAAATGTACCCTTTTAACCCTTTTTTTCTTTTTAAACTTCTCATTGAACTATAACAATATAGAACACATATAAACAGTACAACTTATAAGTAAACTGCTTAATCAGATTTCATAAACTGAACACACCCTCGTACCCAGCATCTGGGTCAAGAACAGAATATGCCAACGTTCCAGAAAAGAAAAGAAGCAAGTTGAAAAGAAAACATTTCTATAAAAGAAATCTAGATATAGTAAATAAAATGGGGAATAAAAGACGTGATCCCTTTCCCATATATATGCAAAAATGGGTTCATGGAAGACTTTCTAAGGGTATTTGTGTTATTGTTAAAAAACTTTTGTGGTAATAATAATTTGGGGACATAATAAATTAAGCCTAGTCAAACAGGCTCATCACCTAAGGAAATTTTCACAAATTCAGACTCCAGGACCTATTGCCTCAATATTCTCAAGTCAAGGACAGGAATGAGGAAAATACTTCTTGTCCATTCTAGACAAATTTTTAAAATTATGATAAAATATATATAGCAAAATTTACCATTTTAACCATTTTTAAGGGTACAGTTCAGTGGCATTAACATTCACGATGTTGAGCAACCCTCACCACTATCCATTTCCAGAATTTGTTCCTCCCAAACAGAAGCTATGTACCCATTAAATACCTCACTATTTCTTCCTGCCTCTAGTCCCTGGTAACCGCTATTCTCCTTTCTGTCTCTGTGAACTTGCCTATTCTAGGTACTTCACATAAGTGGGATCATACAATATTTGACCTTTTGTATCTGGCTTATTTCACTTAGCATAATGTTTTCAAGGTTCATCTATGTTGTAGTACGTATCAGAATTTCATTCTTTTTTAAGGCTGAATAATATTCCATTGTATGTATATATCTCAATAGTTTATCTATTCATCTATTGATGGACAATTGAGTTGTTTCCACCTTTTGCTATTCAAGTAATGCTGCCATGAACTTTGGTGTACAGGTATCTGCATTGTTATACATTTTCACAGATCCATCCTCATGTACTTTTGTTGTATAAATAAACTTTTGGGAGCACTTTACAATTTAGAAGTCAAATAGAAATTAATGATAACATAACATACACTTTAAAGAGTCCAATGTTTTATTATCCATTTTAAAATTTGTTCATGCTGAAGATTCAGGGATGAAGTAACAGAAAATAAAATGGAATGTAATCAACACTATATAAGCATATCATAAGTATATAGTAATATTTTGCTAATTATAGGGCTAGAAAATATGAAAGATGGAATTACATCAATTATTTTGTTTTACCTTTTTGAATGTACTTTTAGTATTAAATACACAGCAAATGCTTATACTTAAAGATGTTGCCTTTTTCTTTGGCAACCGAAACATGTTATCCTTGGTTAATCAGAATTCATTTCAAAAGATAAAACTTCTTACAGGTAAGCACAGCATTTAGTGCTGTAGACCCACACTCTTATTGGACTGGCTGCTTGATGATCGCTCTCGTTCTTTAGTAATTTCCATCTCAATTTTGGCTTTGATTTTCTCCCAATCTATTTGAAGCTGCAATTGAAAAAAACAAGAAATATGCTTATATAGCACAAGATATTTTTGTTTAATCCAAAGTAATCAGGAGTAAAAATAGAATGTATGGCTTCTAAAACATTAGAGGAAAAGGAGGCATCAAAGAAAAGTTAGTAAGAAGAAATAATGCTCAAAAAACACAAAATAGCTTTAAGAATAAGACCCAACAGAAAAATTATATAATAAAAAGCAAAGACTCTCACTGTGATTCAAAAGACTGAAATCTAGTTGTAGCTATTTATAAAAGGAGCATCTAAACAGGTGCTCAGGGACAAACAAAGTAGGGGAGAAGATGGACTGCTCTCCTTCAAATAAGAGGAAAAATGGATGGGTTCTGGTCACTGAGCCATTTTTGACATAGGCCAGTCCTTCACATCTTACATATTGAAGTTTCCATTAAAAGCCTGGCTATGAGGAAAGATAGGGGATCATTAGCTTCCCCTAAGCATATTCTGCAAAGGGGGCTCCTTTACGACAATTCTTAAAGTGACATAAAGACACAGTGGTCATTGACAATGACAAAAGAATATTAGAGGAAGCAGAAGGAAAGAAAGATTGGGAAACATAAAAAGAATAATTAAAAAGTGATAACATTTTTATCTGTTTGCTTCTCTTCTAACCATGATGCAGTCTCCCCTCCCCTAGTCCAGCCCTATCCCTCTCCTAAGTTCATTAGACTTGATATCAGGAATGGACACTGCCCGAGTTCTACGAACAACTTTTTTTTTTTCTTTTACTTTTTTGAGACAGCCTCACTCTGTTGCCTGGGCTAGAGTGCTGTGGCATCACCTTAGCTCACAGCAACCTCAAACTCCTGGGCTCAAGTGATCTTCCTGCCTAAGCCTCCCAAGTAGCTGGGGCTACAGGTATGTGCTACTGCGCCCAACTGATTTTTTCCATTTTTAGTGGAGATGGGGATCTCACTCTTGCTCAGGGTGGTCTTGAACTCCTGACCTCAAGCGATCCTCCCGCCTCGGCCTCCCAGAGTGCTAGGATTACAGGCATGAGCCACCGCGCCCGACCTTATGAAGAACTTCTTTAGCAAAATACATTATACCATTTAACGAAGTTTGGAAATCACTAATTTAGGAATATGTGTACTCTCTGAGGTAAGATATGGGAAAAACTGGGTCCTAGATTAAACTAACTCTGATGTACAATGAAATAAACCCAAACTCCTGAGACTGAGCCAAAAGTGAATAGGTTTTTACCTCCACGTAAAGGAGGTGAGTGCAATAAGTGGTCTTAACCCAGACTGAGGTAATACTTGCTGCTTGAACAGATCCATCTTAAGTAACTGAGAGATTAATTTAACCTTAATAGGACACCTCATGTTTCTTTTACTTTGGGTTGGAAGTTGATGAAATTAAGTATTTGGTTCTTTTTTATTTCAATATCCTATATCTGAATTTCTGTGAAGTAATTTATAAATATTTTGGGTCACATTTGTTTAAAATAATAATTCTGGATGTGAGGGTGATCTGGCTGTGACATCTGTCATCCCATTGATCACCAGGGTTTATTCACTTGATCTGGCTGGCTAGGTGGGTGTCCCCTTCCTCCCTCACTGCTCCGTGTGTGTCCCTCCCGAAGCTGTGCAGTCACAGGAGACGACCTTCCCCAATAGAGGAGGATCACTCTTTGGTCAAGGGTATATTAGTAGCTGTGCTTCCCTGCAAGAACCTCCAAACAGGCTCTTGAAATAATAATTCCACATACTTATCTATAATAAGATTAATTAGATTAATTAGTAAAATTCCTCCTACTCATAGAAGACAAATATCTGTGCTAAGATACAAGAGATAGCTTGTTGAAAAGCAGAGCAAATGTTAGATTACTTGAAAGGCTCATTTTTCAATTAGGCCAAAACTTGATATTTTTTAAATGACAAAACACTCATTTCTATGTCTAACAAAATATTTACAAAGACAACAAAACTTGATGAATGCCTTGGCCTTCTTCCAGCCTTAAATTGGCTTACATATGTTTCTCAAATCAATCTCAATAAAACCATACATTGATGGTACACCGAACAACTGTTGCTCTGTTACACCAGAAGTCCATCAAGTAAATTGATGACATCTATATCAGTTACTTGTTATAATACAAATGAGGGTGTCAGTTTATAGCTATCCTACTGAAAATGTAAGTTTCATTTTTACTTTGGCATTTATCCAGTTTTAGAACAGTGTTCTACAGATAATTTAGTTCTTGGATTAGAATATTTATAATAGTAGGCTTTAGATAAGGATGTTCTCTGACAACTGTCAAGTGACTTCTATACTAAAACCCATCCTTTTCTAATATAGGGAGTCCCAATGTTATTTTGTACTTCTTATTCTACTCCCAAGTCAATTCTTACTCACACAGAAGCAATTTCAAAATCATAACAAATGGCTCTCCATCCTCTACCTCATCTCTCTCTCAGCTGAAAATCAGCTTCCCACTTTATAGAGAATATAGTGGCCATCAGACATGAACTTACCTGTATCCGTACCCACCCTTATCTCTTTTCCTTCTGTCTCAGGCCAATCTCCTCACATGTCCCTGATCCCGTGTTCTTCAACAGTCTAGAGCATCTGCCTTCAATTATTACTCGCACATTCAATTTCCTTCTTTTCACTAGATCCTTCTCATCATCTTTGCTTCTCTACTCTGTCTTCCTACAAGCTACCACTCATCCTCTCCCCAGACCATTGTAATATGACTGTTCTTGCCACACTTTAGGAACGTTCCATTAAAGCCACCATCATCTGTTTTCAGTCCTTCTCCTACACACTTTCTCTGCATGATTCAATTATTCATTCACCAAATATTTAGTGCTTAGTATATGCCAAGGATTGTCCTAGGGATGAGGATTCAGCAGTGAACAAAAAGATAATAATCACTGTCTTCACAGATAATAAACTCTCACAGATAATAATGGAAGAGACAGATAAGAAAATAAAAACATATATATAGGACATCGGAAGTGGTAAGTGTTTTGAATATAGGGAGAGGAGATAGTGAGCACCAGGGGTGGAACAGAAAGTTTGAGTGTCATCAATTTACTTGATAGACTTTTGGCTGTATTATGAATAGAGTGATCAGAGAAGTTGATGTGTCTGAAAGATTGACATTAAGACCTGAAAGAGATGAGTGAGTGAACTCGTGTGTATCTGGGGAAGGGCATGGTGACGTGGGACAGAACAAGGCCTGAGATAGGAGCATTCTCTAGACCTTGTTGACCACTGCTCTTTGAAAAATCTCTCATAGTAGACTGCTTAATACCACTGTCTTCTGATTTCTGCTCTCCTTTCTAAATACTTCTTTCTTTCTCTCTCTCTCTTTTCTCCCCTTATATGCTTCCCCTAGACAATGTCAGAGAGGAAATATAATTTCTCCTCAACCCTCATAAGTTCATAGTTGGGACTTGTAAAATGTTTTGTTAGACATGGAAATGAGTGTTTTGCCATTTAGAAAATGCCAAGTTTCAGGCACAGAGGCTCAAGCCTGTAATCCTAGCACTCTGGGAGACCGAGGCGGGAGGATCACTTGAGCTCAGGAGTTCCAGACCAGCCTGAGCAAGAGTGAGACCCTGTCTCTACTAAAAATAGAAAAAATTAGCTGAGTGTGGTGATGCGCACCTGTAGTTCCAGCTACCTGGGAGGCTGAGGCAGGAAGGTCACTTCAGCCCAGGAGTCTGAGGTTGCTGTGAGCTAGGTTGATGCCATGGCACTCTAGCCTAGGCAAGAGAGTGAGACTCTGTCTCAAAAATAAAAAAGATAAAAAAAATCAAGTTTTGGCCTGATTGAAAAATGAGTCTTTCAAATAATCTAACATTTGTGCTGTTTTTTGTAGACCTCTGTGACAAGAGACAGATTAAAAAGAGAAAAATGAGCAAATTTATTAATGCCTGTACTGTGCATCATGCAGGACAAACATTAATGAAAGGAAACTCAAAGCAGTGTCTTGGAACTCTTGGCTTATATAGCATCTTCAACAAAGAACAATAAATATCAGAGAAGTGACAAGACAATGGAAGGCAGTTTTAGGCTTGCAGAGGTAGGCAAGCGTGGGGGTAAATAAAAGGGCAGAACCTAATGGAGTAAGGTTTGTTTGTGATTCCTCTGGTATCATCTCGGAGCTGATAAAAGTTGTCTCTGGTAAAGGAGAATTCATATCCTGTCTTTAAGTGGAAAAGGAGGAGGATAGAGAGAGCTCCTCTTCCATTTTCTCCTTCTTAATTGCCTTTAGCTCAAAAATATTTATGTCAAAGAAGCATATTTTGCAGTATCACATTCTGGTTTCCTTCAATATTAACTGTTAATGTTCACAAGCATTCCAGCTATAGCTTTCTCATGCTTTCCCTAGATCTCCTCAACTCATATAGCTTCAGCTATATACCTCTACAGTTGTGACAATAAATTTAGTTATCTAGTCCTGGTTTCTTCTTTGCCAATATCCTTTGGTATTCACATTTATATTTCTAATTGCCTACTAGATATCTCCATCTGGACACCCCACAGACTCTTGAAACTCAAAAAAAATGTATATATTCACGTATTCAAACTCAAAGGTCCAAAACTTATATATTCTCATGTATTCTTCATCTAGATTAATGGCATCCCCATCCACTAGTTGCCCACACTAGAAACGTTGAAGCCATTCTCAAATTCCTTGCCTTGCCTCAGCACCTTTTCTCCCACCCCCAACCACAACTGTTCTCTTAATTTTACTACTGGACTTTTTCTTACATTAATCTTCCCCTTTCCCTCTCGTAGTAGGGTTATTATAGTAACTTCCTAACTGGCCTCCTAGTCACCACCCTCACCTCTAATCTAACTTTCACATTTGAAGTTATCTTTCAAGTCAGTCTCTTGATTGCAAACCTCCAAGTCTTCTCATTGCCTCATTAGGAAATTCATTCTCTCAACATGTTATTAAGACTCTTCAATGTCTTGTCCCAACCAGTATTCTAACCACTCAGGACCCAGAGTGCTCACTCAGGATTCCTCCCCATTCTTTCGGGACCCCATAGATTTACTCTTATTATTTAATATCACATCTTTTTACTGACAGACAAACTCGTAAGATAATTCTGTGGAAAATTTTAAGTTTCCATTTCTTTTTAAGAATCAGGATTTTAAGAGGGAAAAGTGACCCTATTACTTCCCTTCAATGGCTTCCCATTATTTAATTTGCCTATTAAATCCTTGAGTCAATCTCTCTGCTGCTTTCACTCTTTCACTTCAGAGCTTTCCCTCACCTGGAACAAGTCCATCCCCACTGCCACGCACCCACCCCAACCCGACCCTCAGTCAGCTCCTACTGTTCAACCTTTAGAGCTCAGCTCAAATGTCACTTGATTTGCTTAGAAAAGGCTCTGCTGGGGCCAGGAGTGGTGGCAGGGCGCAGTGGCTCATGCCTTCAATCCTAGCACTCTGGGAGGCCAAGGTGGGAGGATCACTTGAGCTCAGGAGTTTGGGACCAGCCTAAGAGCGAGACCACCGTCTCTACTAAAAATAGAAAAATAAGCGCGACTCTGTCTCAAAAAAAAAAAAATATGTATATATATATGTATAAGAAAAGTCTGTGCTTATTCTCCTACCCTAGGACAGGTCCTTCATTCATAAAGTCTTATAGCACCACTTACACCTCCTTCAAGGCAAGTATCACGATCAAATTAACAACTAACTGTATAATTAACTGTCACCTCCATTTAAATACAAACTTCAAGAGGCCAGGGCAAGTATCTGTCACATTTACTATTATATACCAAGCACCAAGGAGAGAATATTTTCCACAGAAGGCACTCAATAAATGCTGAATGAATAAAAGGTAAATAAATACTCAGTAAATAAGTGATCACCTAACAATATTGTAAAAGGTCTTAAAATCTGCAAGGCAGTTTAGGTAGTATCAATAGCTAAGTTTAAAGTGGTTTGTTGGCCGGGCGCCGTGGCTCACGCCTGTAATCCTAGCACTCTGAGAGGTCAAGGCGGGTGAGGCAGATCATTTGAGCTCAGGAGTTCAAGACCAGCCTGAGCAAGAGCAAGACCCCATCTCTGCTAAAACAATAGAAAGAAATTAGTTGGAAAACTAAAAATATATATAGAAAAAATTAGCCGGGCATGGTGGCACATGCCTGTAGTCCCAGCTACTCGGGAGGCTGAGACAGGAGGATTGCTTGAGCCCAGGAGTTTGAGGTTGCTGTGAGCTAGGACGATGCCACGGCACTCTATCCTGGGCAACAGAGTGAGACTCTATCTAAAAAAAAAAAAAAAAAAACATGATTTGTCCAAAGTAAATTGTTGACTCTTTAAGATCTTTTTCAAAATTCTATACTTTCTGAAATTCTGCTCATGAATGATTTTTTCACTCTTTTTTCTAGAATAATGTTTTAAGCATTTCTTGGATCTTCTACTTCTTGCACAGAGTATATATTCAATAGATTGAATGCATTCTTTGAGTGGATTTTATTTGCCAGACTTAAAATTTATTTTACAAATATTTGCTAAACACCATTGTAGATCAAGTAAAATTACTCTAAATAATAGAGTTCTTGGAAAACAGTACTCCTTGTATGAATCCCAGATGCCATATTTTAAATTAGAAATGGCCAAAAAGTATTTCAGGGCTCATAAACATAAGTGTATATCAAATTCTCACTTGTTCCCTTATGATAGACTCCATTCACTTACAAACTTTTACATGGTATACATTGTTAACCCACCAGAATTCACCAGATATCTAGAATAAATTTCTCAATGTTATTTTTAAATGACCCTTTTCTATTCAATTCTTAGTTCTGAAATAAAAGGTTTACGTAATCACAATTTTGGCAAAGACAGATAAGGATAGATAATAGATTATGACTAGATTATAGACTTAAATGAAACCAAAAGATCGGCAAGCAGTGCAGATATCCCCAAAAGCTATTTTCCTAGGGTTAAATTTTATTTCATTAGTAGGAAGTTTTTAAGTCAAAAAATAATTTTCATCTCAACACACTGACTGCCACACTAGAAAAACAATTTTTTCCCTGAGCCATGGTGTTTTCGCAAACAAAATGATTCTTTCTAATTTAATGAAAAATTTGTTATTTTTTATTGTTTTCTGTGAGTTATATGCAATTGAGTTATATGTGAGTCATGACATACTTCTTGAATTTGTTTCAGAGAATTGACTCTTCATATGCTTCACAAGGCACTGGGCTCAAAACTAGCATGAGTTAAATACAACTCACATGGCAGTTAATGTGTTAAAATACTGCTTTATGATTTTCAGTTAACTCCAAATGAATTTATGAAGAAGAAAAGTAGGAAACTAGAACATAGTGCCATAGGGAGTCAAAGTAACCTATATAGTTTCAGGATGAAAAAAAAAAACCCAAAATACCTAAGAAAGCCATGTTGTTCTGGTTATCCCACTTTGGAAATTTCTGTTACTCTTGTGATTGAAGTATTACATTTTGATAACAGTTGAATACATATATAATGAAAAAGATATGGATGTTAAGTTTTTGCTATCTAAAATAAAATTTCTTTTAGGGTAAGACTATATTTTCTATGTTCTCAAAAGTACCTCCTGTGAAAACATAGAAAAAATATTGACGAGGATGAGGAGAGGAAGCAGAGTAGCATTAATCTGGTTTAGAATTATGTAATAAAATAAATTTAAGGTGGGTGCTCAGTTTTAACATGGCCATATTTTCAAAACCGACAAATAGATCAGACAATCTGGTGATTCTCTGGGCTGCTTAGCACTGTATTGGTGGTGGCTGCTGTCCTAGTCTATGAATTAGGATATAGCTGCAGAGATCCCGGGGACCCTAAGTTTGTCCTAGCAGTAAAGTAAGCCCAAACTCTATGGTTCACTTCAGTACTAAGCAGGTTCCAAATGAAAATAAAAACAGTTTGTGGAGCTTCTATAAAACACATCCGGTTTCTACCATAAAATTCACAATCGTAGCTATCCTGGATCCAGATGTTGAAGTTGTACTGCTAAACTCTAAGAATGACCCGAAAGGCCTCACTGCCCTGAAAACTTTTCTGAAGTGCAGAAATGTAGACCAAGACACACAGTATTCTAAATATGATAAGTGGATGATGTTGGCTTTAGTAGAAATTGTAAGTACCTTCTCACTATCTTCTCTCCTCTTCCCAAGGCTCCTCTAACCCACCCTGCCCTGAGGATGGATCAGAACATTACATTTTATTCTATCCCAAGAAGGAGTGCTCCCAAATAGTCTACAAGCTCCACGAAGACAGAGGCTATATCTGATTCAGTACCTAGTATAGTGCCTAGCCCAGAGTGAGATCTCATAAACATTTTTTGAATAAATGAATGAATAAAAGGCTAAATAAAGTTGTTCACAGAGCTGGAAGCAAGGTCAGCCCTGTCTTGGAATCACATCTGTTAGGAATTAAGTCTCTTGGATCTACATGGCTAGTGATGTGAGCTCTATTTCTGCTATCTGAGCCTAGAAGGATCTAGGTTAAGTGGCCACAATCAGTTCTGCTCAAGGCAATGAGGCAAACTCTCTTATTCTGGTTTTCTTGTGGGCTGATATGAGATGGAATAACTTTCCTCTTTATATTTTTTCCTTTTTAAAGTATTTATTTATTTATTTATTTTCAGAGACAGAGTCTCACTGTGTTGCCCAGTCTGGCCTTGAACTCCTAGGCTCAAACAATCCTTCTGTTTCAGCCTCCCAAGTAGCTGGGACTATAGGCACATGCCACCATGCCCCAGAATGACTGTTTTCTAATTTGAGCGATAAGAGATTCTGGTATATTCTCCCAAACGGGAGGCAAAGGTTCAGTCTCCTTTGATTCTAGGCAGTAAAGACTTAGTTAGCATCAGCACCTCTATGAGGTACAACCTAGCTCCCCAGAATTCTACGAAGTGACCAAGTATGAATATTCTGGCCTATGTCCTCTGTGCTTACATATTTCCTCTGCAGCAAGAGGAGCAGCTGATGGAAGATAAAATTCAGGAGTTAGAAGCTTTTATTCCAGCCATCTCTATTATTTGTTTAAAAATATCAGCACCTAAACTTAACACAAATTGAAAATTATGAAAACATGGCTATAAGATTCCAGAAAAAAATTGTAAGGCAAAAAGTAATTCTTTTAAAGATTATGGTATGAGTCATTCAATTTTTGTGTTGTTGAGATGAATATGGTACATATTTATAAAGAACATATATTATTATAAAATATTATTTAATACTTACACCTTCTGCATATTGCAAGTATCGTTTATTAGTTTCCTGTTTACCAAATGTCTCCAAAAACTTCTGACGGTAAGCAAGAACTGTATCAACATGTGTTTTGTATTTTACAGCCAATTCCAGTGCCCTATAATGAGAAATAAAACAGATTATCAGCATTGCTTGTGTTAGACTCCATGGAGAGTGAAGTTAAGGGGCAGAAGGTAACTAACTGTTCCCTGTGCTTATTTCATAATATGAAATGCCATTTTCTACCTTATCCATTTTGCAAATTCCTATTTATACTTAAAGGCCCAGATCAAACATGACTTCCTCTCCCTGACCAGCTTTCCTTGTGGAAATAAATGACCATTATCTTATCTATAATCCATACCATTTATACATACTATTATTATAGCACTGCTTATAGTGTATTATTATTTATGAGTCTATGTCCTTCACTAGCCTATACATTTACTGAAGGGATATCTGGGTTTCATGATTTTTTGGTGAATACTATGGAGTGTAGGTGTGGCAAATGTTCACTGAAAATTTTTTTGAAATCATCATATAATTCAAGCAAATGAACTTCCCCACAATGTAAGCAGTTCAATTACCTTGATCATTTTTATAAGTCTATGATGAGTTTATAGAATTAAAAACTGATATCCTTATGTTATCACTATAGCAAATTAACAATTGTATGAAAATAACAAATTGAAGCTAAGAAGTCTAACAAAATGCCTTTTGCCATTTAAGTCTCAGAAGCAGCTAATAGCCATTTGAACTCTGTAATTCAATCAATATTTATTTGTCTATGCAACTCAGTTATTTTTAAAGTAATATTTTATTTAAACAGCAGATAAGAACTAAATGAATAGCTGAAAACAGTGGTAAAATAACAAAGACACAAATCTACACACTGATAACAATTTGCAGGAAAATAAAAAGATTAATTCTCAGTTTCAGGCATACTTTCACAAGAAGGTTTTGGACAGCACCTTAGCCACTGCAATCCTGTGCATAACTCATATTACTTGAGTCAGGAACAACCTAGTGGACTATACCTTTCCTACACTGTTCACCATCATTTTGTTTTAAAATATGGATAACAGTCATCATAACAGTAATAAATATATTATTTCTCAAGTTCTCTTGCTTTCTAATATGACATGTGACTTATGAATATTCCAATCATCATTTATCACATCCAACTATTATAAATCTGTTGTTTTAGACAAGACTGACTAGTGATTAGATTTTTTGCAACTTGAGATTCTTCAGTAGGAAAATCCAGTTCATTCTTAGCATGCTTTGGTTTGCCTTACTATTGATCAAACTAAGTAGTCACTGTAAAAACTATTTTAGATATGCTGTACATATTCATAGACATTTGAAACAGACATTAAGGATTTAATATGAAAAATGTAAATATAAGTTATGTATACTACAGATGGTAATGCCAAAATTAAGCAAAATGATGTTCTTATAAATATATATTGACATATGTTATATTTTGAAATCCAGGGGTCAGTATTTGCTACCCATCATGGACTCTCAAAAAGTTCCCTTATTTCTCTGTGACTTTAAGTCTTTCAGAAAGAAAGAAGGTAGGCAGAAGGTAATATGAAGGTTCTACAATATAGAGGAACAAAAGTGGAAGATAAAAGAAGGGAAAAAGCAATTCACAGAGGCTCAAAAGAGAATAAATGGAAGTAAAGATGCCTCAATTCTTCTAACCTTCTTCAATATAATTTATCCCTAAGCCTCTGATTCCAGTGGTGTATGTGTGAGTGGATAGCACTTTTGGAAGCTCCATTTCCCATTCTTTCTTTATAATTGTATGTGATGGGGGAAGGAGATCTTAATTATGTAAAACTGAAAGTGTTCTAAATGGAGAGTACGTAAGCATCAATTCTGGGTTGAAGCTTTTCAAAAATTCCAAAAGAGATACTGTGGTACAGAACATCAATGCCTTTAATTATGTAGAAAGAATAGAATATGATGTCTAATCCTGCATTTAGATGCTAGATTCTAAGTATTATCTATCATTGTCATTATTATCATAATAAAATTTATATTAATTATCTGATTGAAAAGCAATGGCTAAAGGTAAACATTCAAATGATATGTGCTATTTTAGATGTTCTCTAAAAGCACACACTGGGTAAAAAATGTTTCCTTACCACATTTAGGAGGGAACTTACTCCAAATTATGTAAGGGTTTTGGGAACAGTATGTCTCTAGTTTTAAAATGGTTATTTGGCAACCAAACAAATGTGACATTAGATTCTAAGGCTGGAATAAATCCACATATTTTAAATAGAAGTTATATAAAAAGATGTTATAACTTCAAAATATGATCTTTGCATAACTTCAATGAAGCAAAATAACTTTGTGAAATGGAAGATTAAAAATTATTTTTATTAATTCTTACATAAAAGATCAATATAGATATCTGGAGCTTCTAGTTTCTACTTCTTTTAACTTTTTTTGAGAGCAGGCTGCCACCAAATGTCCAAAGTGGATGGCAAGTATAAAATTTGCTTACCTACAACTTTTCAAGAGCTGTACCTTATTAGGTTACAGAAAATTTTCAAATTCAAATATGAAAGAAGGATAAACCAGTAAGACAATGCTTATCAAATGGAATAATACATATGAACAAAATAAAATCTGTTCCCTTCTAGAGGATTGGAACATATATAGAAATTTGGGGATGTTAAAAGCAATCCAATAAATTTATTATCTAATACTTAAATTCTATCCTTCTGGAATGATAGAATATCACCATTTATCTAAGTCCTAATTAATATATTTGGGCAAAGATAATCAATGGCTGCTAACATCACCAAAACAGATTATCAGTCATTATGGAAATATATACAACACCAACTATAATGAAGCCTTACTAAATAAATAAATAAATAAATAAAACCTAAATCTAATCAAGTTTCTAGATTCAACAACCAATTTGCAGCTAATTCGAGGGACAGAGGAACATGGTAAATGACACCACAAAGATGCAACCAATGATGTCCAGACTATGAAAATTCTATAAGTCCAGTTTCTTCACTGGGAAATTATAAGAAAACACAAAAAAGAATATGAGAATCTATAGATAAAAGAAACTTAAAAATATGTCAACCAACCACAAAGTATGGATCTTTTTTTAGATCCTGATTCAAACAAACCATAAAACAAAACCAAGCAAAACATTTATGAGATAAACAGAGAAATAAGAACACTGAATATAATGACTGTTAATTTTTAACGTATGATCATAGTATTAATATTGTGTCTGTGTTAAAAATAAACTTTTAGAGATACATACTGAAATATTTACAGATAAAATGACATGACGATTGAGGTCTGCTTCAAAATAAGTGGTAGGGAAAAGACTCTGGGAGGGGTAGAAATCATCCACAAACTGATAATTACTGAAGTTGAGTGATGGGTACATTTTGACTTCTTATACTAGTCTCTCTACTTTCGTATGTTTGAAATTTTCCATAATAAAAGATTTAAAAAATTCCACCTTTTTGGTCCCTCCTGATTTCTGTTGCTGAATCCTCTTCTTAAACCAAATCCTTAAATGTTGCTATTCAGCAGAGGTCTGCCTGCTTCCCTCTTTTCTTTTCAATCTTTAAGTCCTCATGATTAATCATAGCTATACTCATGGCCTGGACTACTCTCTATATGCTGATAATTTCTTCAGCCACTTTCCCTCAATGTCTAGGACCTCTCCTGAACTTCACACTTGTATACCCCATTCTCTGCTGGGCCTCATGAACTGCATAAATCAACGCAATTAAACTTAAACAAATATTAATATAAATTGCTGGACAGCTTAACCACTACCCCACACTTCCCACAAAAAAATTCATCCAGTACAGCTTTGGTCTACACATGTACCAAGTGTGGGCTTTCCCTGCTACTAAAGTATACAAATTCAAGCCCTGTCAGCCTTTCCTGGTACATATACAATACCAAAACATTTTTAAAAAACACTGTTTGACAATGCAAGCCAGTTCTGGAAATCCTAGTTTACTCAGTCCGGAAAAGGCGAATGAATACATGTGAAGAAAAAAATAAGATCTTTTTTAAGAAGACCACAATCTATATAAGATAGACATGCAAAAATCTATTAATTAGTCAATCACACAATTTTATCATTCATGCTATGTCTGAATATCTTTGCAGATGATTTTACATTCTAAGCAGGCCATTCTTGGGATTATGCTGATTCTTATATTGAATCCAAATATACATCCTTCTTGCTTCTACCTTTTTATCTTAGCCATACCATTTAGAGTGTACAATCAAAACTGTTATCACAGAACTTTGTTGGTTTTATTCACTGCTGTATCCCAACACCTAAAACCTGGCATACCGGAAGTGCTCAACAAATATTTAAAAAAATAAATAATAGCTGTCATTTATGGAGGGTTACTATGTGTCACACAGTATGCTAAGAGATTTTCAAGCACTATTTTACTCAATCCTGACAATAAATGTGAGGTTGTTGTTATTATCATTATTTTAAACATAAGGAAATTGAGGCTTACAGAACCTCAGTAATTTGTCCCAGCTCACATAGCTAGTAAGTGCAGAACCAGAAATCAAACCCAGATCTGATTCCAAAGTCTTGTTCCTAATCATAACATTTGCCCTTTCTCCATGTAACAGCCCTTTCCAACAAGCACATTTAAAATGACTAGACATTTTATCAAAGATGGCTGATTTTTTAAAAGCAGATCTCCATGTACTATCTAAATACAGTCATCCTTCTGTACCCTTGGTTCCTCACCCTTGGGTTCAACCAGTCTTGGATCAGAAATACTGTATTCAAAAAAAATGGACAGTTGCATCTGTACTGATCATGTACACATGTTTCTATCTTGTCATTATTCCCTAAACAATACAGTATAACAACTATTTACATAGCATTTACATTGTATTAGGTATTATAAGTAATCTAGAGATGATTTAAAGTGCATGGGCGGAAGTGTGTAGGTTATATCTAAATACTACATCATTTTATATAACAGACTTAAGTATCCCAGATTTTGGTATCCCTCTCGGATCCTGGAACTAATCCCCATACCCCTCAAGGATACCAAGGGATGATTGTATGTGTAATATGGTAGACACTCAATAAATATCTGCTGAATAAGAATGTGTAATTGGAACAAATATTCCAAATGGTTTCAGAATTATCTGTAGAATTTAGAAATGAAGACAATATATAAGTATCTTAAGAGTTTCTTAATAACTCTTAATTACTTTTGCTGATTTGAAGTCATTTCTCATCCAATCTTGATATTTATATTGAAAGCAATAGAAATTGTTTCATTGAAGTGAGTCAGAGGTCCAGAATGACATGATTAGATTTCCATTGTGAAAAGATCACTATGACTGCAATGTGAAGAATTGGGTAGGAAAGGGATAGAATACGTGTAGGGAGATCAGTAATGACATTAAATAGAAAAATGTGGATCAATTTAGACAAGGGGTGTTGATGGTGAAGTGGATGAGTGGAGAGTGTCTGAGGTATTTGGGAGGGAAATGGTTGATAATAGGGAGGGGAAAAGGTGAAAAAAATGTCAAAATACCTCCTTAATTTCCAGCTTTGTGCAACTGAAAAGACAGTAAGAGACAGATCATACTGGAAGAGGGCCAGGTTTACGAGGTAATAAATATAAATTTGAACTCAAACGTGAGATATCCAATGGAAATGTTGAGTGGGCAATTGGATAATTGGATTCTGGAAGGAAATATGGCAGAACAGAGGGTTAGATGAGAGATACATATATGGGAGTGTTAAGTATATAAACAGTAATCAGAATCCTGGAACAATGCTCCTGGAGCTTTATCATTTTATCAGATAGACTTAGAAGTCTGCTACCACTTGACCAACCCATGGCTTATAGTTAGATAAAAGCAAGAAGCACAAGAAAAGAAGATGCTGGGTAGATAGGAGGAATGGAGGAGCATCCAGGATGCATTATCTTTCCACATTACATCTTCTTTTCTTCTCTTGTTTTCCCTCTTCCTGAGGTCCACAATCCTGCTGTAGGGTCACCTGTTGAGAATTGGAAGTAGGAAAGAGGAGTGTGCAGGGAGCAGGATACAGGAATAGTAGGGACAGTTTGAAGCCTCAGCAGAGAGCAGGTGTGGCTACATGACATACGCCTCAAAAGACTGCAGATTTTTTTTTTTTTTTTTGAGAAAGAGTCTCACTCTGCTGCCTGGGCTAGAGTGCTGTGGCATCAGACTAGCTCACAGCAACCTCAAACTCCTGGGCTCAAGCAATCCTTCTGCCTCAGCCTCCTGAGTAGCTGGGACAACAGGCATGCGCCACCATGCCCGGCTAATTTTTTCTATATATTTTTAGTTGTCCAATTAATTTCTTTCTATTTTTAGTAGAGATGGGGTCTCGCTCTTGCTCAGGTTGGTTTCGAACTCCTGAGCTCAAAGAATCCGCCCGCCTCGGCCTCCCAGAGTGCTAGGATTATTGGGGTGAACCACCGTGCCCGGCCAGGACTGCAGATTTTTTAAGGAAAGAAAGTAAAGTAGAAGGAGCAAAAAGGACATCAACTCCATTCACATCCAGATCCTAAGGAATGTAGTAGAGTTAGAATAAATTGATTTCATTTCAGAGGATTGCTAGAGAAGCAGTGTTCCTTGGGAAGAGGTAAGTTTCCCTTGGGTCAAGTAGGTACAAGAAATGTTCAGAGGGTTATATTATAGGCCATCAGAGGCAAATTTCCTCATCTTCCTGCTATGATAGCTATGCATTCACTGTATATATTTACACCCAATAAATATTTGAAGAGGAGGAGTGCTGCAAAATGATTAAGAGTATTGCATAGAGATTATGAACATGAGTATTAAATATATACTATATATAAACAATATAAAATGTTTCTTTTCAAGAAGCATATAATCTAAAAGGGGAAAAATGACATAAATCTCTGCAAAGACAAATAATTAAAGAGATAAAGAGCTATCCAATAAAACAACATAAGCAATGGTACTAGCAGTACATATTTAATTGCTTGGTGATAAATTGAGCTCCTCTCTGATATCAGAAGCCTAGAGTTTAAGTCCTAGATTTTCTACTTACTTATAAGTAAGCCTCAATTTCCTCATTTGTAAAATGGGGATGATAATAACTAATCTCCTAGAGTTGTAGAGATAACCTAATGAAACAATATATAGAAAGTATTTAGCACGATTAATTCCTGGCACATCATAAGCACTCAATAAGTGAGGGCTTTATTATTATTAATGACAATAAAAAGAAATTCCTTTTATTGAGGTTGTATATTCTTTAAGATAAGGGCCATTAAAAAATTTGGAGGGGCTGGGTGCGGTGGCTCACACCTGCAATCCCAGCACTTTTGCAAGCTGGCAGATCACTTGAGGCCAGGAGTTCGAGATCAACCTGGACAACATAGCAAGACCTTTTAAAAATAAAAAATTAGCCTGGAGTGCTGGTATGCAGCTATAGTTCTTGTTACTTGGGAGGCTAAGGTAGAAGGATCACTTGAGCCCAGGAGTGAGCTATTATTGTGCCACTGCACTTCAGCCTGGGTGACAGAGAAAGACCGTGTCTCTAAAAAAAACATTTTTTTGTTAAATTGTACAGTGTTCAGAAACATTGGTTGAAAGAATGTTACAGACGTTATTGTTCCTCATTTCTTATAGAACTCTGATAGCTTGGTAATGGTATATAAAATTTTCTATCAGTTATTTAATACAGATTTTTAAAAATACTATTCACACTCTCTTTCCAAACTAGTTACCTCAAACTTTATGAATTATGAATAAATTGGGACAAAGACAATGGCCTATTTATTTTTGTAGAACAAAAACCATCTTTCATGATCTTTTGTACAGCTAAACAATGATAATGAATTTGCTTGAAGGACAGAAACAGAGAGGCTGAATAATTATATGAATAGATCACTATGCATAAATTATAAAGAGACTGTAGTAGTCGATCAAAAACTTAATCATCTGTCATTTTTGTTACTTCTATTCAAGGGAAAGATAGATGTAGAATATCTACAAAAGTTCTAATCTAAGGGAGTTTTAAGTAAAGGGCTTTGTAGTTGGCTGATATATGGGTTGTTTTTGAGTCCAGAGAGAAACAAAGATCATGAAAGAAATTTTGAATCTAGAAAAGTATGCCAATTTCATAACATAGTAACTTTAGGAATATATAAGCACTATAATTTTATTAATATCCACTGAGAGACATACATCTGAGAGAATGAATAGTAGGAACCTAATATGTCATGGAGAAGAGCAGCATGCCATTCTGTCTCGAAAAGTAATCTGTCCCAAAGCCTAACGTAAGGGTGATGGTTGCTGCTGACCACTTCTTGTTATAAATGCTTTTCTCTTTCTTCCTTAGCACCACAAATCTCTCTTGGCTCCTCTCTTCTCTGCCTGTCTGACTGCTTTATGGGATAACCTTTGGTGTCTTTCTCTTCTTCCATCCATCCCATAAATGTAGATGATGTCTTTTTACTCCACACATTCCCCAGGCAATTGCATCCAATTCCCTGGCTTCAACTACTATTCATTTTCTAATGACTCCTAAGTCTTCATCTCCAGCTGAAATCTTTTTCATGAACTCCAAGTCCATTTAATCAATTATTATCATGTATCTCTTCACAAATTCAACTTGGCTAAAATGCAACTCACTGTCTTCCCTACCAAATCCGCCGATGGTAGCACCATCTCCCCAGTAACTGAAACCAGAAATTTGGGAGACATCCTAGACTCTCTTTTCTTCTTCATACCCAACTTCTAATCAGTCACAAGTTCAGAGAAGGTATAAATCTTTAATTGCAAATTACTCACAAATATAAATATGAATTAATTCTTCTGTAGAGTTAGGAAACAATTAAGTACAGTGGAAAATGTAATTTACTAAGTGGTAGATGGAAGAATACATTAAGGTCAAACAGATTTTGGAGTTGATAAAAAGCATTTTTATTACCTTTCCCAGTTGTACAGATTAATATTGATCTGGATTGCTTGATAAACAAGGCCAGCCTGAAGAAGCACAATTTCAGCTTCCTGTATGTTCCCACTAAACATTAGTATGTGGGCCATTTTTGATTCTTTAGATGGAAGATTTTTTATAGAATTGATGTACTGAACCTTATCAATCTAAAAAAGAAAAGAAAAATATTACAGTGGATAATAACAGAAATATAACAAATTATGGTTTAAAAAACCCCACACGTGTACATATAGGTAAACATTTACTTACTTCACCAATTGCTGCATAGGCTATTTCTGCGGTTGTCATATCTCGATTAGCAACTGCCATAGCAGCGAGGCAAGCCCACAAGGTTTGCTCCTAAAGTGAAATGTAAGAACAATTATCTCAACTACATGGCTGAATTGTCTTAAAATAAACAGTGATTTAAATACTCACAATAAAATTATATTTTAATTAAAAAAATAAAAAATAATTTAGCATGGTACTGAAAAAACGAATAATTTAATAAATTAATTTCATTGTGGCCATTTTCATTGTGGCCAAATTTCATTGTGGCCATTTTATTAAAATATATTAATAATACATACTGAACTTCTTTTTGGAAAAAATTTTCTGAAAATTTTTATTTCTAGTTATCAAGAATCTGTTTCTGAATTTAAAATAACCCAGGGTTATAAACCTTCCAATCTTTTTGACAAGGTGTCAAAGAATGTAATTACAGAGAACCAGAGGTTCTGAGATAATGTTATTATGGCAAATTGCCACCCATAACTTATTGTAAGAAAAAGCATCTAAAAGTCATTTCACAAATGTGTACTCTGAGGGATGTTAACTGATGTTCAGTAAAAGAGGTCTATGGTCAAATATGTTTGGAAATACTAGATTCAACCAAGTTGGGAAAGGCTGTTCTAAAGCAGAGATTAACCTTAGCTGTACAAAAGAATTATCTGAGGAACTTAAAAATTATGTCCAGGTCTCAACCCAGATCTAATGAATTAAAATCTCTGTGGGGGTAGAACTTGGGAACCTGACTTTCAAAAAAGTTTCACAGAAGATATTTTTATATGTACTAGTATGGAGAAGTACTACTGGTCTAAATTATAGCTTCTTCAGAGACTAACTCACATGGCAAAATGTATCCATCTATATTGCTCATATGTTCACTTACAAAAGACATAGTCCTATTCATAATTTTTCTAGCCATTAGCTATTGTCATTACTCATCTTTCACAAAAGTAAACTAATATACTAAACACAACTATGAAAGTGAAATGTAACTTACCTTAACAAAGCGACAAAGTCTTACAGCATCTTCCCATTTTGAACTGCTTGTATACTCATGGAGAATAGCAGGATATGGTGATATGCTTATGTGAACCAGGGAGCCATCAGCTCTTCTTATAGTTACCTGGTTTCCAACAAAACTCACAATATGGGGATTTTTACTAAATTCACTGTTGAAAAAAAGCAAAATGCAATTTAAAGTTAGGTTCTGAACAAAATTTTTCATACATATTAAATTTGGGGAGTGGATCCCTGACATATATAGTCTCCAATCTCCAAAATGTATCCCCAAAAAAGTTAACTCAATGGAGAATGTATATATTCAAATAAACATGTGATTCTAATTTGCTATACACACTTGAAGAAAAATACACAGTTGGCAAAAATTATTACATATTTTTGGGAGCAATTCCTAAAAGCATTTGAAGTGACCTTTTTTCCCTGAGCCTTAAGATAAATCATGAAAATGATTAAATAACAGCTTTAGCTTTTAAAAGTATTAAAGAGTAAACTGATAAAAATTCAGATGAGGGCACAGGAAAGGGAAAAAAGTTAAGCTGAATTCCAAGATTAATTTTTCATAATTAAAAAGAAGTAAACTTTAAATATACTAACTCCTTTTCATTACTTTAAATACTTTTTAAAATAAGCTGTTTCATTTTGATGCCTCTATGGTTTTACTAAGGTTGTGAACTTGAATATTAAAAATGAACTCAAACCAGATTTGAAAGTTAAACTAAGGTTTAGAGTCTTTGAATTCCTATTAATATTTTCTTAAGTGTAAGAGATCTTGCAATTTCTTTTTAGGAGAGTTTAGGAATGTATTATAAGTGTGTTTGGTTTACTGAAGTATACAAATTAAAAAAAAATTTCAGTAACCTTGGTTTTTTTCTACTTTTAACATCAACCAGAAAACTCAATTCTAGAAACACATACATTCTTGAAAGTCTCAAAGCCAACGATAATCTGTGACCGAGTAAAGAGTTGGATCATTATCACAGGGTTGTACATCCTGAAAAATCTTAAGAGTGCCTATATTAAAATCACTCAATCGCATTGAAAAAACAACCTGAGCTAACGTTATACACTAAGCTTGAAAACTATATTCACATAAAGGACAAATAAAGAGTTCACATTTTATAAATACTTGCAATGGATTTCCTCACTTAACTCTCATTAAGCTAGCTTTAGCTGAACAATTTATTTAGTTGAATCTGATTAAAGTGAAAGATACCTTAGAGGATTGAAAACAAAGGCAAAAACATGATACTGTATTAAGAGTTTTATTTACCACAATACAAAATTATATGTAGTAAAATGTTACCTTGCATCCCTTTCATATAATGTTTTAGGCAAAATGTCTCTGTCTACATAAACCGTATTGGGGTAATACCACACTGTAAGTCGAGTATCTTGAAGTCCACAAAGGATATTGCAGGTGTCACTCCATGCCAAAGTATGCACCATTGTTCCTTAATTTAAAAAGAATGTTAATGTGCTATTAGTTTCAATATAAAAGTTTAAAAACTATACTTTAAAAGCAGTTGACAAGATTCTATCTATTTTCTGATAGGTGTGACTTTATTTCCTCATTGCATAGTGGTGAAAACAAATGCAAAAATTCACATAAGAATTTTTGGAAATATTTGAATTATATTTTAATTTGCCAGTCTTTCTTTCAATGCCAACTTCGCTGCAGCTAAGTTGCTGTGAAAGTGGAATTAGGTAGCTAAGAAATGTTGTGGGACCAAAGCATTTTCACAGATTCCTTCAAGCAAGCAAACTATTTAATATATGAAAGAGCAGATCTAAGAAAATTGACAATAATTAAAATGTAAAATGTGTCAAAATTATTTTACCGAGTTTGATAATTTGTTCTTCCTTCCCAAATCGTTTCACTGAGGTGATATAGAGGTCTCTATTTTTATCAATGAAAGCAACTTTTCTATCATTGGTAAGTCCTTTTTGATCCAGAGCAATTTCCAAGATTTCATTCTAAAATTTTAAAAAAATGTAAATTCTGGGTTAGTTTTAGTGCTTGACATAAGATAACTTAAATTATTTAATTATAATGATATTTCTTTTGAATATCAATATCATTCACCTACTTACAATGATAAATGTTGCTGTTAAATCATTTTAAACTGCCAACATACTAATAATTCAAAAGCTGCACTAAAGTGTAGATACTCTGTCTGAAATCCAAGGGAAAGAAGCTCCTTAAAATACAATAAAATAATGTATATTTTGATAATCTGTAAGCTGAGAAACATTCCCATCTGTCCTCCTGTTCTGTCTTTAATAGACAGGGTAAAAGGGTGAGGCAAGTCTGAGTATCACATAAGAGGTCTATTTTGATTAATAAGTTCCTCATACTAAAATTTATTCTAAATAGATTGCCTAACATCTGTATTTTAAAGATTTATAAAAATAAATTCTTGAAATATGTGAAACTATATCGTGTGTTCAGAGCCTTAAATTTTACAGATACTTTCATATTCATTTCCTGTGAAACAGGAAACAAACTTGTGATGTAAGTATTTTAGTATACTTACTTTGCAAATCAGAAGACTGAGATCCATAGTCATTAAGTGATCTGCTCAGAAAAAGCTTATAGCAAGCATATCTAAAACTTACTGTCCAGACTTCTGACTCCAAGATCACTGCTTTCTATTATACTCTAGTTACTGAGATGAATTTTCTTATAACTAGGAAATGGTTTCATATGGATTAATTTCAATTCAATTCAAGAGGGGTTTATTTACTGCCTTCTATGTCTGAAGACTTTGCTAGGAATTGTGAATTCAACAAGAATAATGATCACATCAAGGCGTTTTATCTAAGAGTACCATAAAGAACACCTTTTAAAACAAAACACACATATGCCTTTATCCAAATTGATGAATCAGTCATATACCAGTTCATAACGCATTCTACTAAGTGAAGTATCCCAAGAATGGAAAAACAAGCACCACATGTACTCACCA
>CAUYSK010092590.1:0-10094 GCA_963575035.1 Avahi laniger | reverse complement strand
TTTAGTAGAGACGGGGTCTCACTCTTGCTCAGGCTGGTCTCGAACTCCTGACCTTGAGCAATCCACCCACCTCAGCCTCCCAGAGTGCTAGGATTACAGGCGTGAGTCACCACGCCCAGCCTCATATTATTTTTGATCTATTTTCCTTTTGTAAATATATGACCACTGGGTAAAATACAAGTATAAATTTTGATCAATAATATCTTCTAAAATATAAATGACCCTCTAATGCCTCATATGTCCTATATGCTTATCTATAGGAAGTATTATAGAAGTGACTTAGGAAAGTAAGAGAAAGTAAATTGGTTCATATCCAAAGAAATTTCAGAGTAAAATTTGTAATAATATTTAGTAGAAAGAAATATACTAGGTTTTAGGAAGACAACTGGAAATCTACTCCTCAGATAACCTCTAGTCTAATCTTAATCAACAGAGTGAATCAATAACTTGTCCTCTCAAGACATTTACAGAAGATGTAAACAAGTAGTAAAACTGATCCATGCAAATTAAATTCCTTCATATTCCAAGTGGTATTATTAGCATATAGGAAAATGGCAAAAAGGTAGGTCCACAACATAGATACTTAGTTTACTTTCCAGTATGATTCACCCTAAGCATATCATTTGAATAAGATTATTTATTTATTTATTTATTTATTTGGAAGACAGAGTCAGGCTGCCATGATGTCAGCCTAGCTCACAGCAACCTCAAACTCCTGGGTTCAAGCGATCCTCCTGCCTCAGCCTCCGAGTAGCTGGGACTACAGGTACATGCCACCGCGCCTGGCTAATTTTTTTATTTTTAGTAGAGACAGGGTCTCACTCTTGCTCAGGCTGCTCTCGAACTCCTGAGCTCAAACGATCCTCCGGCCTTGGCCTCCCAGAGTGCTAGGATTACAGGTGTGAGCCACCATGTCCAGCCAGATGAATTTATTAAGAGTAGGATGAATTTGAAAAGACATGTTTAACTTTAGTAGTTTTAAATGCTTGGTCAAATATCAATAAGGAGTAGATGGAAATAAACACAGATATTTAATTGTCTACTTTCAAATAAAAAGTTCCAAGCAGTTAATGTGTTTGTTTTTAAATTTCCGTCTTCCTAGTCCCCAAAAGATCAAGAATTTAACAACAACCAGAGCCTCTGGCTCCTGGAATATACTACAGATTCATTCTCATGAGGTAGGTTTGTCTCCACGATACTAGGTGGAAATCTGGGCACCAAATAGTTAAGTGAACATCTCAGAGTCACCTTAGAAATGAATAATAGCAAAACCAAGGCAAAAATCCAAGACTTTATACTGGTCTGTATTGATACCTTTAGTCTAAATTATTTTTTATTTATTAATTGCCATTAAGAAGCTGGAGCAGGGTAAAGCCAATATGTATTTGGATCTGCCTCTGCTACTGAGAAGGGAATGAAGTGTGGGAAGGAAACCAAAACTATTTACAGTTTTATGTTACAGACATTGGCAGCATTAACTTTAGGTTACACAAAGCTGGAATGTCCAATATATTTCCCTAATAACTGCGATGGCTATCTTTTGAGCCTGCATTGGTCAGCTTTGTCCAGTAGAAGGTTTGGCCATTCTCCTCTCAACCATCATAATCCTACTGACAGAAGAAATGGCCATTCCTTTGACTGTCTGTAAGAATCTCTGAGGACTCTTGCTGCACTTTAGAAAACTGAGAAGTATCACTGGCTTACTAAACTTTTATGGACTTAGAATAACTCCAAATCAAAGAGAAACAAAATTCAGGGTGAAATTTACAATAATAATTAATAAAAAGCTATGTACAAGGATGAAAACTGGATATTCAGGAAATATAATCTCAAATAGTTACGAAAGCATCCATAATATTCTAAGATTATTTCCTTTTTAATTCCTTAAAAAAGATTTAAAATAATCTATACTTTCATTTTTTTTTTTAAATAAATGAATAGTTCATATTCAAACATTTGCTATTTCATTAAGGGGGTACTTATGATGATCACTGTGTTAGAGAATAGCTCTGCAATATTTCAGGTTGATTTCAGGTCTCTCTTTTCATATTCTGAGTGAATCAATAAATATGCTTATTATAGTATAAATATTTGTTATGAATAGACGTAGCCTATGACATGAAAGATATATATGCACACCAGATTTTTAAATTTAACCCAGCCCTTCCTTTCCCATTTTTTGGGAAAGGCTTTAATGACAGAGTAGCAGTTTTCAGGAAAAAACAGAAAATTATTTCTACACATCTCCAGAGACAATAGAATAATACTGGTGACTGTTGAAGCACAAAAGATTCTTGGCTTTACTGTTCTCTTTTTTTTTGCTCTAAGAGGACTTCTTCTCAAAAACAAAAAGTCTTGTTTAGAAGTTTCATCAGCTGAAAAGCATTGAAAAGTAAAACTAAATTCAGTAATCTCAGTTTGATAACCTTATAAAACCCAGATTTCAAAACAAATATTTAAGACATTAACCAAATCACCCATACTGGTACATTCAAGTGTCATAAAAAGCAAGCTACATGCGAAGTCTCATTAATATTGAGGTAAAAAATGACAGGTTAGGCATTCAAGTTATGTTCTGAAGAGACAGTGTACTCATATTTACTTCAGGAAAGTCTTATAAATCAACATGCAAACGGAACACGTAACTTGTCACAACAGAACTTTAGCTCACAAGGCCATTGATTAAAAACAATTGATTTCAACATAAGCGCAAGAACAAACAGGTCTGAAGTGTATCAAGAAAACAAAGTATATCAATATACATTTTAAGCTTATCATAATGGCTAAATATTGCTTCTAGCAATATAATTGTTTAAGCCATAAAGAAGTAACACAGTATTTCAATTCAGAGAAGTGAATTTTGTTTGTTTTTGTACAGGTCTTGCATAAATCTATATTCCAAGACGTTTAAAGACAGGTAGAGCAGTCTGGGAGATTCAGCCCTGGCTGGAGGCAAACGGGCACCAGCACCATTTTCCTTAAACCATATTGACACTCTATTTATGAAAAGATGGCATTTAACCTTGGAAGATCTCTTCTATACATTAGGCAGGATAAAGTCATCAGTCCCAGCACACTCAGAAATAGTTAATGAAAAGGCCACAGAAGTCAAAAGCCCTTTTCCAGAAAAGGCCTTTGTATATATTGGTTTGAAATCCTAAGAAAAGGAGTGGTTATGGATTTGTGGACTAAAACGTTATCATTTTAAGGCTTTTGAAAAGTTAGCAAGTTGAATTTTTTCTTAAACTATAGAGCCCATGCCACACAAATGACTATAGAAGATTAGGAAAATATTCCATCAAATGTTTCCAGAGAGTATCCTGGTTTGTGTGAGAAATTGGATAGGGGGGCATAGCAACAGTTAACAATAAGAACATGCAGGATAAAAGAGTTAAAGCTTTTGGGAAAAGTCCCAACCTGCCATATGCTAAAATCTGATTTGTTTAAACTTCGGTGCAGAAAAGCTGGCTTGGGCAATCCATTGCTACTCCTTTGTATCCCACAATACCTACTCTACAAAGAGTAACATTTGATTGACAGAAAAATGATCACAAGAGCTTCCCTAGGACAGTGAACTATCAAGATCAGAAGGCATCATACAAGAGATAACACAGTTGAAGCCAAGGACAAAAGTTCAATGATCTTTTTAGTCTTGACATTTCAGACAAGCATCCTGTTTTCCAATCACAGAAAGATCAACCACCAAACAGCCAATACAAGGAACACGAGAAAAGACATCATGAAAGGAATACGAGGAAACGGAAAAGTACTAAAGTAGAGATGGCACTTTTTGAGTGGCTTGTGATCCTCAGGGATTGGAATAGAAACCTTGGGAAGAATTTCTTCATTTTCTTGCTGGGGCAAGGCTCTTTCAGTAGATCTCTCTTGCCTTTTAATTTTCTCTTCATCCTGTACTAACAGAGCACGTTCCTGTGTCTGCTTTCATGGTAGAAGATCAAGAAAGACAGAATAAGATGAACAAAATGACAGATGGAAAATGCTCAAAAATGATACTTGGGGATGTGCAAAGGATTTGGAAAGATCTTTTGGACACTATTTTAGTTTTACTTTATTTTTGCAATTTATCCTGGCAAAGTTTCTATAACACAGCAGGGTGATCAATAGATAATTTTTTGAATGAATGAACATTAGAACTCCTGAAAGTTCAAGGAATCACTGGCTTTCCTTAGTTACATTATTTATTCCTCCTTTGAGGAAATTCACATATGAACTTGGGGTCATTTTTACTGCTTTCGTACTGCCAATCATCAATTTGGCAATGCCAATAATGAAGCATTCTTCTTGCCATCATAAAAAGTTATTTTTATTACAAATACAATGGCAGAATATAAAAAGTATCCTCATATCTCTTCATATAGACTTAAAAAACTGCAACAGTTCATTCAGTATGGTAATTAGCTTTTGCTTAAGGAAATAAAAATCTTAACCTTATACATTTCAAAGATTGTAAAAGAAAAACAAAAGTATAAAAGTTTATAATGTGCCTCCAAGGTCTACCAAGAAAAGAAAAAGAAAA
Organism: Avahi laniger; assembly: GCA_963575035.1. Taxonomy (NCBI): domain Eukaryota; kingdom Metazoa; phylum Chordata; class Mammalia; order Primates; family Indriidae; genus Avahi; species Avahi laniger. The sequence continues at coordinate 5,557 of CAUYSK010092590.1, read as the reverse complement.
AGAAAAAGAAAAAAACCCACAAGAGCTCAATAATTGCAAACTCCATCCCCGAATCATGATTAAAAATAATAATAATGACCATCATGAAGGTTTATACATTAAGCAAATACTTCTGACACTTTTAAGGAAAGTTTTTTTTCCCCCAATTGTCCAATTGAGAAGTTTTTCTCTACAATTTCTGTACTCCACTATCCATAGTCAATATAGATGTTATCTATGAAAGGAAAAACTTGGCTCTAAGTTCTCTTAGTTGAGCTAGCCTTCTCTGATCAGTTTGGAAGTTCAACACTGGTTCTTTGCACACCCCTAAGTGATATGTATCAGGGAGAAAGTAGCTAGGGGACTGGTCAGCAAAAAAAAAAAGAAAAAGAAAGGATACAAAATTATAATGATTTTTAAAAGAAAATAAAGGGGGAGAAGAAAGACAACATAAAAAGAATAGGGCATAATTAAATTCATTTTCTCTCTGAATACATATTTACATCTTCATGCAGCTTTTCAACCAGCCATGCGCCGAAATAAGCAAATTGAAAGCTGCAAAAGCTGCAGTAGTGAAAGTGTTATGAGTTAGGCCAAAAGGCTGTGGATGTGAATTTACTAGTATAGCCAAGGGAAAAAAAAATTATTTAGCAGCTGTTGTTCAGTTCAGGGGGGATTATCTGCTTGGTGCCATGACAAGAGCAAATTCTGACTGAGAAGCACAAATCATAACAGCAGCTTTACCTCTGGCCCACCAACCTTTCTTTCCGAGGGAAGGACAGAGGTTTTCTTCACCTGGTCATACACAAATTATATAAAATTCAGTTGCCTTGCAATGCAACAACAATGCTGTCAAAGGTGGAAGAGGTATCCCCAGAGGACAGAAATATTATCCTAATTATTAAAGAAAAAGTAAGATATGCCAGAAAGGGGAATTATCCCAATATAAAAGGTCACTCACAGTACAGTTCTTATTTATTCCACCATTCCTTTAGAGGGGTAATAGCATAGAGCTAAAATTGTTTAAATACTCCCCATGGATCTAGTTGACTTTATAAAAAGTCATTTCTTTAAAGTACAGAGAATGACATCACCATTCCCAAAACTGGCCTTGAGATGATTTCTGAAGGATTTCTATTAAAAGACATAAGATATTTTCTGGAAATGGAGACTGATGCAAATTTACCCAACCTCATCCAAGAGAGTATCACGTAACTTTTTCAAAGTAGTTGAGCATCTTTTGTCACTTGCACAGAGTCAAAAAGAAAACTAGAAAATATACAGTTATGGTTTACAGAAAGGGTTAATCAGGCGAGACAGCAACAAGGCATTTTCTCATGGAGTCATAGACTTATGGAATTTTAGAGTTAGCAAGGACCTTAAAGATCATCTACTCTATAAACTGAGGCCCAATAAGATAAATTACTTGATTAGAATCATTCCTTTAGGCTTTCATTAGCCAGACCCTCTCAATCAAATCAAGTCACAACTAGCACTGCTAGACCCTTTTCACCCTTATTATTAAGGACGCATCAAAATGAAATATCTGACTGACAATGAAATAACCCCAGAAAGTGGGTTTATTGTCTCAGTTCAGAGTACACGCTTTAGATTTAGAAAACAAAACTAATGTCCATTTGTATCAGAAAATGGAAGCTTAGAGGACAGTAAGTAGGAGCAACAGCATTCCTATCATCCCCCATGACTCTGTTTAGCTGCTTATCATTCAGGTATTCTCCAGCCTGAACTTGTGAAACTGATTCAACTCTGGAGAACTGTCAGCCAATTTTAACCATACTTTGGAAAATACAAAAAGTACCCGTTGTGAGCCAACTTTTATCACCTTCTCCAGTTCCAGAAACTAAACAATAATTTGGATAGTTTACTATGAATTCTGAAAATTTTTTAAAAAATCCAGTTTTTTAATTAAGACATCACCTTACCTTTCTTAATTAGAATTACTATTGTTTTGGGGGAAAAACAAACACCAGACTTCTAAATCATTACACTCACGCATTGAGTCATTGCAACTATTTATATAAATATTTAACCTGTACTGGCTAAAGATAAAGACTTTTTGGATATATGCTCAAGGTAACTTTCAATTTCATTTTCATTAAACAGATCTATTTATTTATTTATATGTAGGATTTCTAAAACAGGTAATGATAACAATAATACAAAAAGAACACCCTGAAAGACACCTCTGTTCTTCTCTAATTGTGACTATCTTACAAAACAATGTATTAAAAGTTTGATGTTATACATAAAGATAAAATAAAACATCAGTAGTTTTTCTAAAATTGAAATGTGATCATTAATACCTGGTGTTCTGTATTCTCTGGCTTAGGAGCCTCCTTGGTTTAATATATAATTGTGAGCAACCATTCCAGATACTTCTAAGTTGTATAAATGTTCAAAAAAAGTTTTAAAAAATGGTAATCCCTTCTAATTTTGACCTTACTAAATTTAGTGAACTTTCTGGTCCTTGAAGACACAGTTTGAATATAAACAAAGCTCTACTGGCTTATGGGCAATTTATAAACACACATCAGCTGAAGCATGTAGCTACAGAGACAGTTCTCAGAGCCTAATCATCTACTGGTAACTCTAAATGGCTCCCATAATTGGACTGGGTAGCCTACATGACTTAAAAAATAAATGCTTGATTATGAATGCCTTAAAGCTAAAATGAATTTGTCAGGCATCAAAGCCAAATCTGAGCTCTAAGCTTTCTCTCAAGTACGGAATACTAATATATAAAAACATTTATTCCATTCCTTCTTACAATTGGTCATGTCAGACAAAGTACTCACTCCTTCTCCTGTGGGGATTTGCCCATTGATGTTAAGAGTTCGGAAGGGCGAGTGAGTAGATAAACGTTTATCCCATTCACTGGGCCGTGGTTCTGGTACAGACTCCATGAAGTTCTTTTTCAGTTCACTGATGCTGGCATGATGCTTTTTGATCTCTTCTTGACTCTTATCTAAATCCTACAGTTGAAAGGATAAAGATGCAAAACAATAAATAATCAGGACAAAAAACACACCAAGTGCAACCCATCAGAAACTGGGCACTGGTAGAAAACCACCACATCCAGGATATATGTTACAAATTCATCAATTGCATTTGAATTGTAAATATACACATGGCATATTTGCTTGTTTTTTGTTTTTTTTTTTTTAAATAAAGTTTTTTTCTTGGAAGCAGTGAAGCATCACAACCCCACAGTTCTCAACAGTTACATAACCCCTAAAGAGCTCACCCCTTAATTTTATAATTCTCCTTCCCATTATGATCCAGAACCAGATCTCTAACTCCTCATCCCAAGAAAGTAACCCCACAATTCAATTAGCCTCAGCTTGATAGGAACTGATTTAGGCTCAGCTCAGCAGGATGGAGATAGCAATAAAGAAACTGTTAAATGAAGGACAATATGAAAGATTCGACTTCCACCATTGGCTGTCTTGTCTTGGTGAGGTACAAACATACAGTAGCCCTCCTATTTCTACCTGGAGATAGTTTTGCTTCTCTAGTAGGTGGCTGATTTTGCTTTTTGATAAACAGGAATAGCCCCTTTTTAATATTAAAATTCATTACTGAAATTGCTAATTAAAGCATCAAGAGCAGGTTGTTATCACCTCTGAAAAATCATTCAGGAGTATGTAATATAATGGCGGTTTTTTTGATCAATACTATTCACACAAACTAAAAGCTTTATGCTTTCCAGTGTCTAACAGCTTCACTTCATCTCCTAGCATAATTTGAAATAGGAACTTCTGCCACTAATCTTCAATGGATTAGGAATTAACAAAGGTTCAAAATACCTTACATATCTTATTGACAATTTAAAATAATTCAAGTCTTCCAGCAGATTCAAACACTGGGCAACCAGAGGTAGGGATGAGCTCTTAAAGGGGATATTCCAGGGGGAAATGATCAAAACTAAGGTTAATAAAGTATGAGCTAGAAATAATATTCAGGTTTATGTAAAAGGAGGTATTTAATAACTTTCAAAAAGAAGACTTGACAAAAATAGTCTGCTAAATATAACTTAAAGACAAAAAAAATAAAATATTCTTTCTCCAACATTTCAAAATAACTCAAAAGATCTATGCTTGAGATTAAAACATGTGGGAGCTCATCACTTGATGACTGCAAAAAATTCCGTGTTTATTACATGTCAAGGCAGCTCTGTATCCAAGAAAAGTATAATGCTAAATATATCTCCTAATATGCTGGCTGAATTTTTGGATTAGTCTTTCCTTTTTGGCTCTGTGGGAAACAGCTGTATTTTGGGGGAAAAAATCAGAATTCATTTAAATTAAAATTTGTTTAAAAGTTTTTTTGTGAGAGCAATATAGATTTCAACTAAGTAAAGGTTTTTCAAAAGCAGTTCAAAGGGAAAATAGAATAGGAAAAAGAATCAGTGAGACACATGACAATTTTGATTCTAGAGGTATTCATTCAGAAAATTCATTTACTAGTCTATTCTTTTTATTTTTGCAAGACTGAACCATGGATATTTACACTGAGATCAGTCAAAGAGAAAACTAACGCAAAAAGGGCAATCCTGTAGCTCCCCCACCGTAAGAGTATCTTTTGTTTGCTGGGATGAAATCAAAGTGTATCTTAGGAACATGGGTTTCACCATGGGGAAACTACAGTTTGCACCTTTGTTCTAGCTGAAAGCAAGAAAAGCATGTTCACTAGCTAAAGAAAAGCATGAACAAGCCTACTCAAAAACTGAAACCTACCAGGCATGTAAGGCCCTGTGACCCAGCTCCTGACTGGAAGTTAAATCTGTCTGGGCCAAGAACAACTTAACACATTTAGAAGGGTTAAAAGTGTAAATGGAGCAAACAATAATGAGCAAGAGATACTATGGTAAAATCATAACTCTCTGAGTTAGCTTCTTAATATAAGAGACAGGTGATTTGTTATGTTTCTTGCCCAGCTTTTGATTGGCTTAGAACCTAAGAAAATAAACATTTCAATAAAACCAGTAGCTTCTGAGGGAGCTTTCTCCATCCTTCTTAGCTGGCTTTGTTGGAAACCTGTGGGGGCACAGAATAAAATTAAGATCTCAAAGGGACCTGTTCCAAATAGAATTTGTCATAGACACTTGCTACAGGTTCTCTCTGGGAGATGGAGGAGGCGGCAGTAGATCTAAAAATGAACTCGACCTTATTTGTGCCAGAACAAGGAATTAGTGGGGGCAGGGTAGGAGAAGTGGGGAAGAAGGATGCTTTAAAAAAAAAAAAAAAAAACCTGCTAGAGTGACAGATAATTTGAGAGAACTTCCTTAGGGGAGAAAAAAAAACTTTTTACAATAACTAAAGAATGACGGTCAAATTATTTTGGCTGTGTTCAGGTTAGACACTTTTTTTTTTTTTTTTGAGACAGAGTCTCACTCTTTTGCCTGGGGCGAGTACCGTGGCGTCAGCCTAGCTCACAGCAACCTCAAACTCCTGGGCTCAGGCAATCCTACTGTCTCAGCCTCCCAAGTAGCTGGGACTACAGGCATGAGCCACCATGCCCGGCTAATTTTTTTCTAGATATATTTTTAGCTGTCCAA
>CAUYSK010092588.1:0-13527 GCA_963575035.1 Avahi laniger | reverse complement strand
GGGGATCAAGGCCCATCAGTTGTGAGGGCTGGCTTCTGCAGAGACTCTGCTCCGCAGTAATCCATGGGGCTGGAATGAAGGGCAAGGGCCCGGAGGGGGCGCTCTGTATTTATAGGGCAAAGGCTTCAAGAAGGAAATGGTGGAGGGGCATTGGTAGGCGGTTCTCAGAGTGGAGAATCAAGAAACTCTTATTATGTTTATAGTTCAGCTAGGAATACCTTAAAGCTATGGGCCCCATCCCTCAGCCCTACATACTAATCCTACCTTACCCCACTTCTTAATTAAAGGAAAAAACCATTTATCTATCTGGCAATATGATGGAATACTCAAACCACTCTCCCAAACATTTGCTTTAACTAAATCAGACCTTTAGAGATTATACTCTTTCTTAAAGTATAGTCAAAATTATCTTAGTAGAGAATTTGGGAACATTAAACAGATATTATTCTAGCATGTATTCATGGATATTTGTGAAATAAGGATATTCCCATGTAAATAATGAAAAAAGTGTCATTTGTGATTAAATTAATTTATAAGAGGAAGTAGGAAACCCTTTAGATATGGAAAAGCTAGTCTCAAATGTCAACACATTATTTTTAAGTATTTGTGTGTTTATTTAAATAATGATTTTAAAAGGATAGCTATGAATCCTAAAAACAAATTCAGGACTCTTTAAACATCAGAAAGGATATGTTTTGTATTTAAACGAGTGGACATAAAATGTATGAAAGATATAAAAGCAGTTTCCGACATATGATCACATATGCACACTCACTCAAATACTCAAGTAATCAAGAGATATTAACGTAAAGCTTAGTATTTTTGAAGACTGTCTTGGCAGGATGCTGATATAAATGTAGGTTCTGGAAACTAGGATGTAATTAGAGTAGCAGTGCATTGAACTTAGCAGCCAGCTGTGCAGCAAAGTGGAAACCTCTTTACAGTGTATCTGGGGAGCACCTTGCATGCACAGAGATGAACTCCAAACAGCCAGGTATAAATGTCAACATCAGAGTGTAATTGTCTTCATCAGTTTGTGGTGCTATAACAAAATACCACAGACTGGGTAATTTATAAGTGATAGAAATTTATTTCTCACACTTTTAGAGGTTGGGAAGTCTAAGATCAAGGCTGTGGCAGGTTTGGGTGTTTGGTGAGGGCTGCTCTCTGCTTCAAGATGACGTCTTGTTCCTATGTCTTCCGGAGGGGATGAATGCTGTTTGCTCACATGGTCGAAGGAATGGAAGGCAAAAAGGAGTGAACTCCCTCCATCAAGCCCTTTTATAAGGTCATGTAATCCCATTCATAGGCAGAGCCCTCATGACTCAATCACCTCCTAAAGGCCACACCTTAATACTTAATACTGTTGCATTGGGGATTAAATTTCAACATCAATTTGGGAGGGGACAAAATCGTTCAAACCATAGCAGTGCTGGAAAGAGCATTAGACTTGGAACCAGAAGATCTGGGCTGACATCATGAGCTAAGACCTCTCCAGGCCTGAAGTCTCCCAGTAAGAACTTTGCTCTCTACTTCACAGGGTGGTATAAGCTGTGCGGAAATATTTTGGAAAGTACTATGCACTTTTAAAATACCACTTTAAGGAGACAAACTATTAGGAAAAATATGGACATTTTAAAAAGCAAGGATCTAAGCTCCCAGATGTGACAAACAGATTTTTATTTTGTGAGAGATTTTTCTTACCTTCAACTTATAAAATGTAAAGAGTAACACCATTTACTCATTTTCCTCTATTTCAGGTGCGCATAATTTGCTCTGCGTCAACTCCTATATCAAGCTTATTTTTGCATCTACATCATGACAGTGAGTTGGAGCAAAGCAGAATACTGATGGATGATTTGGGGCTGAGCCAGGTAGGCGATATTAACATAATTTCTTTTTATTATAAAACAGCTTAATTGTTTTTGGTTTGATACACAGCTACATTTTGAAGAAGAATGCAATATATAGTTAACTATTGATTTGCTGCCTCTTCTAAAGCCAGTGTGGCAGACGTATCATTCTCAATATCATTAAATATCTTAGAGAACTTTGGAGTAGAAGGAACCTTAGCGATTATGTAGTTGGACGCTTTGTTTTGCATATGACAGAAACAAAGCCCAGAGGGTGGACTAATGGGCTCATAGTCACACTGCTGAATAATGCAGGCCAGAGCGGATGCCAGGGCACCTGTGTCTGGTTCTGGGCTCATTCTGCTATACCATGCTGCCTTTTTTGGCTACGCTGCTTCCCGATTGCAGGATTTGTATAGTGCATGATACAGTAGCCTAGCATGTGGGCTGCCTAGTACAAGACCAACACCTTACCTAGTAAGGCCCTGGATTCCATCGCCCAACCTTCATTCGCAGACATTTATGGAGCACCTATGGGTGCCAGACTCTGAGGACACTCTGTAGGGAACAAACCGATGCAGGCCCATTTCTCCTGGAGCTTGGAGTCTGGTGATTTACCCCAAGCCAAGCCTAAGTGACTTTGCATTTTCTCCTTCTGTAAGAATATTACATGGTATATTTCTCAAGTATCAACAATTAAAATATTAGTCAAAAATTTTAAACTATCAATGCTCACCCCAAGAATGAAGAGACCCCCATTCTTCCAATCAGTGCCAAAGGTGAAAGGCCATTTGGAAGGAGGAAACGGTTCCTTATTGGCCTGAGTAGAAATTATGCATTCTCAGGAGTTTGGAAGTATGAGGCCCATATTCCTTTAAAAAGTGAACTTTCAAAATATGATTACTTAACCCTATGTGTATATCTTAGTCTGTTCAGGCTGTTATAACAATATACCATAAACTGGGTGGCTTGTAAACAGCAGAAATTTATTTCGCACTGTCTGGAGGCTGGAAAAATCTAAGATCAAGGCCCCAGACTCAGTGTCTGGTGAGGGCCCACTTTCTGGTTCATAGATCACTGTCTTTTTGATATAAACCTCACAAGGTGGAAGGAGTGAGGGCTCTCTCTGGGGCCTCTCTTAAAAGGGCATTAATCGCATGCATGAGGGCTTCACTCTCAAGACCTAATGATCTCCCAAAGTCTCCACCTCCTCATACTGTCACCTTGGGGGTTAAGATTTCAATATCTGAATTTTGGAGTGACGCAAACATTCAGACCATAACAGTATAGGAATAAATAGCTTATAAACCTCTGTACTGGGACTGTCTGAAATGTTGGTTCTCCAAGAGCAATACTTACATCTTTGACGATTTGAAAAATACACTTGAGGGGCTACATCAAATCAATTTCTAAAGTCCTTTAAACCATTGACTCTTAAATTTTTTCCCCTAGGATCAGGGCAAAGTAAGCTCAGCCCATAGGGCCAATAATATATGAAAAAATCAGGAAATGTGACCTCGGCATCATGAAGGTTCATAGTAAATCAGTGGAGAAGATGGGCATAGGAGTCCAGAATTTTTCTCTGAAAAAGCATAACAGCAAACCCCTAAGGAAAGAGAGGAAAGTTCAAAGCCCACTTAGTGGCTATAATCCCATGTTGGTATCACCAGTCTGGGCTGTTTACCGGCCTCCCAGAGACAGGGCTCCCCAGCTTGTCCCTAGATAGGGTGGATCAAATGTGCTGGCAGCTGAGGACCAAAAGCAGCTCTGGCCTTTGCAAAGTAAGATCCCAGGCACATTCTCCAGGACTCAGGACCGTTTAGTCATCAGTTTGGAAAAGGTTCTTCGGAGTTTATCCTTAGGGACTCCCCTCAGGCAGTGGGTCCCCCTTGCCTATAAAGCTTCACAGACCTACATCAGCCTCTTCCCAACTTATTAGAACTACTGTCTTTTGCCATTACTTATTTCTAGTGTGCACTTTTGGAGAAAGTTTTCACTTTTAAGTTTTCTCTCTGGTAATTTGTTTATTGCCTGTTGGTTTAAATTAGTTGACTCACTAGTCTAATTTAAGAGATTGTATATGAAAAAGGATTTATAGAAAATTTTACCGTCTAAATAGGTAAATATAAAAAGTTTTTAAAAACCTGTACTAAGTTCTATAAATTTTCATTTGTGGTGGTTTTAATTGGTGCCGGGTTTTTGTCTGTCTGTCTTATAACCAGGACTCAGCAGGACTCTCCATATTTACCGGAGAAGAGGAGATCTTCGCGTTTCAGCGCACGATTTCCCGACTCACAGAAATGCAGACTGAACAGTACTGGAACGAAGGGGACAGAACCAAGAAGTAACTGTCACTTTTATGTGAATAAAACTCTAGACAAATGGTTAATGCAGGGAGAACTTGAAGGAATCATTTTCTCATCATTCATTAAGTACTTTGTCCTCTGGACCATTTTAATCTAAAATTGCTGTCAAAGATGTAGTGCGTTCGTAAGTTAAAGATTTACCATTTTTAGAGTTCTACTCTTCCCTATTTATTTGGCCTTTTTTCTGCACCACAAAATTAAAATCATCACTTCTGAAGATTAATGTAGAACCAGACATGTTAGCTTCACAATAAACTACCCGAATGAGCCTTGAATATGCAAACACACAGTTAATGCAGGACGTCTGGGTATCTCCAAGCTTTGGCTACGCGGTGGTGAAACATTGGAAACGTCTTTTATAAGAGGGAAAAACAAAAAACATCACACATTTCAATTCACAACAAATCTTTCCAATCTTATTATAAACTAAAAGTAATAACATTTTAGAATATGGGTTACACATATGATTTGGGGTTTTTTTTTTTTGGCTGTGAATTATAATAAACCTCCCAATCCTTCAGGTTTCCTCACAGCAGAAAGCGTATGTTTTTTACCCCGAGATCAAGCTTGGTAGGCAGTACCTGATCTCAAGTGGTCACAGAGTTGTCTGAAAAAAATCAAGGATTATGACACCATCAGGTAAGGAACAAATGTTAAATTCCAACTAATGGGCAGATCTGCAGGCACATCCCCCAACTCTGAGGGCCAGGAATGGGGACCAGTGAGAGAGTGTCGGGAGGGGCAGAATCGTAGACATGCCAAGCAGCAAAGTGGACTCCTCCTCATCTGAGGCCAGCTGGGACCCTGGTGGACATGTCGCAGGCTCCGTCCCACTGCTCATGCACGTTTGCTCCAGGTGCAGAAGGCCACTCCCCAACCTTGCTGCTGATTCTGCAGCGAGATAGACCTAACAGGAAATGATGGAACACTTGGCAAACTTACTTTAAATGAGATCTGATTTGTCCTTCATTGAGCTCATTTCTTGATTCATTTAAGTAAAACCTGACTTTGCTAACTTGTCACAAAGGGGATTTTGGTTGAGGCTGTTAAAAGAATCTTAAAAAAGAGTCTTAATAAAAGAAAAAAGAAATCCACAAAGTCTCGTGGAAATAAAGCATTTTGGGGGGTAGTTATAGATGAATGAGTTCAAACAATGTTTACAATTATCAACGTAAGTAAGCTCTTTGAAGCTGTTTATTAATATTCTTCCACATTAGTCTATTTTGGACATTAACCTAATGAAGTCAAGCAGATAGGTGGATGGATACCCAAGCAGAGAGAAAAGTTTAAATTGAGTCTTCTGAAAATTAAATGTGGTTTAAAAATATTTTTATTCAAGCGAAACACAGTGAATTCCAAAAAGGTTAAGTAATAGAAAGGATGGGAAATAACCAGTATGTGCCAGATTTAATGCTAGATATTTGTATTAGCTCAGTTTAAAAAATAGTCCTGGAAAGTGAAAATAATCATCCCTGTTTACAGATAAAGAAACTGAAGTTTGGAAAAATTAAGTAGCCTGACCTGAGATTCACAATTTACAAACTATAAAACTCATGTACTATATTTTATACCACACTGTCTCCTACTCTCACTATAAAAAAGAGATTATTTTAAATACTGATTCATTTTTTAAAACTCAGTAAAGTTGAAGGTGAATTTAGAACAGAACCATTGCTTTGAACTCAGTAAATACAAAGTGTTTACTTTTATTCTTTAAATCTTAGCTTTTTGCTTTTCATATTTCTTTGACAATTATTCTATGTCTTAATTTTAAAAATCAGTATGAGTGGTTAGACAGACAGATGGACAGTATGATTGACAGAGGAACTGTCCCTGAGTGTGTGGGTATATGTAGAACAGTCCCCCACTCAAGTTCTGCTGTGAAAGTTCATTTGAGGTCAGGTATTTGGAATAAAATTTCATTTTTCTACAGAAACAATAATGTAATGTTAGGCCCCTGGTTCAATGCACAGAAGCCTATGTAACTCTCAGTATAGCTTCCCTAAACTGTGATTTTGGTACTAAGAAACTTAAACAACTTTTAAAATATTGTTTCTGTGGAGTAAAACTGGAATTGAGGCTCTGCCTGAGTAACTGGAACATGTGTCCACTTTTGTATCCCTGGGCCTGGTGGGAGAGGCTGCGGGCGAAGAGGCTCTCTCCTTGGGGAGAGGGTTTATGCAGAGAGTGAGGCTCCATGTCTGTATCCAGAAGGGAGAAAGGAGTTCCATGGTGGCTGGAAATCCACAAAGTCTGTTTCATAAACCAGCATACAAGAAAAAAACACAAAAGTCTTCAAGAAGAGCCTTACCTGGAAACAATATGGTAGCGCCACTAAAAGAAAGGTAATGCCAAAATGAAACATGACAAACAGCCCCTAGATTGGAGAGCAACTTTTCTTTCAATTCATGTGTCTTTCTTCGGAGTCCTGCCCCTGTTACATTCTCAGCATTCCAGTCTTTCTCCCCGGGGTTGCATGAAATCTGTCAGAGCAAATGCTCTGATTTGGAATGCTGTATGTGCGCTTCAAAATGGAGGTCTGAGCTGAGTGGTGCTGTGGAAGGTTCCCACTCACCTAGGAACTCAGACGAGGACATCTTTAGAGTCAGGAGAAAACGCATCATACCACAGACTCCCTTCAAAATGATCCCTAGTTCCCAGACTTTACAGAAGTCAAGTTGAAAAAAAGGAAAATATTCCTTAGGAAAAGAAAAAGAAAAATCTGATCACTACATTATTCTTGTATTCCTTTTGGCAGTGTATGAGGTTATTTGCTGATACCAGTAATCATGAGATGAAAAACATGGTGGACTTAAGTAATTTTAACCTAGTTCTGAGGCCAAAAAGACTGTAGCATCATTGTAATCAAATTTATTTATTTTCAGTGGCATTTCAAATTTTAATCATAAGGCAATACTTTAATCTTCTTAAATATATTTCCTATACTTATAAGTATGCAAAATAAAATTATTTTAAAATTGTTGGAATTTTGAAAAAAATTAAAATTTCACTTGTAAAATAAATAAATGAATGTGCCCATACCCATTTATTTAAGAAGCATATAGTGCTTACTGTGTCCTGCACATGGTTCTAAGTGCTTTATAAATAAACTCTTTTGATCCTGATATTCCTATGAGATAGTTACTGTTGTCACCATTTTATAGACAGGGAAGCTGAGACACAGATATGGCTAAAACAGAGCAATAAATTGCTAAGATATACATTGGTGTCAATAAAATTATCAAAACACTAATTTATTAAACTTTCGGTTTGGGTGCAGTGGCTTACTCCTGTAATCTCAGCATTTTGAGAGACCAAGGCAGGAGGATTGCTTGAGCCCAGGAGTTTGAGGCCAGTCTGGGCAACATATCAAGACCCTGTCTCTACAAAAGGTAAAAAGCATTATCCAGGTGTGGTGGCACATGCCTGTAGTCCTAGCTACTCAGGAGTCTGAGACAGGAAGATTGCTTGAGCCCAGGAGTTCAAGCTGCAGTGAGCTATGATTGTGCCATTGCACTCCAGCCTGGGCAATAGAGTGAGACCCTATCTTTAAAAAAACAACAACAAAAAAAACAAACAACTTTCCATTTTACTGCCTCTGGCCTGAAAACAGTATTCCTAGTTCATGTAACTTGAACCTACTCTTGGTGGCCCCTTTTATCTGAGATTAAAATAAAAATCCCAAAGGATTGGGATCCTGGATGTCTGACATTTGGGTTCCTGATCAGTGACAGGAATCTATCTGTCTGACAGCAAGCCTGTAAGTGACCTGGTCAATTATCTTTATCAGAGCCACTAATCTCACAAGACATCAGTTGGCTGTTAGAAAAGGATTTTCTTTGGTGATGAGTCTACAACTTTTTATTAAATTAGAATTAAGATTAGTTTTCTCCATTATCATATAGAACTTTATTTTTCTGGTACAGAAAATTTTAAATGATAAAATCTGTCCTCATGTTAAGTGTCTACTGACTCAGTCCAACATCTCACTGGAAACCTCACGTCTGTCACCTCAGCCGGTCACTCAGTTCAGACGTGTCTATCTACTGACGTTTTGTCTGTGATGGTGTGAGGCTTAAGGACAACATCTGTCCTTCTTGCTCCCCTCTCAAGACTGTACTTTCCAGGTTCCCAGCAGTTGACTGCTGAGCTCTATGACACAGTAGGAAGGGCTCAGAATCGGGAAAATTGAGTTCTGCCAACATTGCTTTGTGACCTTGAAAAGATAGTGCTCTGAGCATCAGTTTTATCATCTTATAAATGCCCAATTCACAGAGTTCTTCTGAGGATAGTTGGTGAAAAGCATTTTGCCAATGGTAAAGGATTAAATGAATATCAGTTGTTATTGATACTAACGATTATTATAAATCTGTAATACCCGTCTACTTTCTGCTTTGCATTAAAGCCCTTGAGGAATGCAAAACAGAAGACACATCTCAACCCAGTGGTTTCTAGCAGATGGGAAAATATAAACGTTACTTGGCCTGACACCAGAGGCACAGGATTCCGGCATAAGGAAATGCTGGAGAAGGTTAAATTCAAATCCATTTTTTCAGGATTGTTTAATACAGAAAATGGATTGTTGCCTGGCTGGTGAACATCAGAGATTTCCAGAAAGAGGGCACCATCTTGTGGTCAGTGTGATGAACTGACATAAAAAGAAGTCCAAGAACTGCACACGGTTGGGGAACAGCGGTTCTCAGCGCGGCGCGTTCGGGGGCTTAGGTCCCACCTTCAGAAAGTTGGATGTCTTGAGACGTGGGGCCCCCGCATCAGTGGTCGTTAACGCTTCCCAAGGGGTTCTCATGTGCAGCAAGGTTGATCGCCGCCGATCAGGCCGGCCGCGGAGCTCCTGCCCGTGACTGCACAGCCAGTTAGCATGGGGAGCTGGGCCTGCAGCTGGAGCTCCTGCCTCAGGGCACCCGACTCCGCGACCAGGAGCCCGGGTCACGGGCTCACCAGCGCCCTCCCTGGTACCTCTTGGTGCCTGCGCCTCTTCCTCTTGGAAACTTGGACTCTGCCTTTCTTGTCCAGTCCCACTTGCACCGTCAAAATAGTAGGTCTTAAGTATGAAATGTCCAATTTCCTTAACTGCTAAGTTTGACGTTGACATCTCTGATATTTTACTTTGACATTTCTTGTTTTATTTTTATCGCGAAGGTGCATCCTCATTCTTTTAAAAGCACTCTTTCGCTTGTGTTATTTTTCAAAATTTTTTTAGAGCAATTTTGTGAAACCATGGATAAGTCAAAAATTCGTATTATTTTCGAAAATGAGTTTTGTCATGGAACCAATGCCGCCCAGACAGCTCGAAATATCAACGAAGTGTTTGAGAAGGATGTCACTAATCAACGCACAGTACCTCGATGGTCTGAGAAGTTCTGTTCTGGTGATTTTAATCTTGAAAATTAACCATGTGGGCAACCCGAGACCAAGGAGGATAATGATGAGCTGAAAGCTGTAGTGGAAGCAAATCCATGTCAACCTACACGTGAATTAGCAGCAAGGTTTGAGGTTACTGTTCCAACAATATTGGACCATTGGAAACAAATGGGCAAGGTAAAAAAGCTGGGTAGATGGGTTCCGCATGAATTAAACGAGCATCAGAAGAGAAATCATCTCAAAGCTTGCCTTTCTTTGCTGTCGTAACATAAAGTTGAACCATTTCTACACTGTATTATTCCCTGTGGTGAAAAATGGATTCTTTTTGACAATCGCAAGCATTCGGCACAATGGTTGGATAAAGATGAAGTGCCAAAACACAGTCCAAAACCGAACATTCATTGAAAAAAGCTAATAGTGTCTGTTTGGTGGTCCAGCGCTGGTATTATCCACTACAGCTTCATGAAACCTGGTCAATTGATTACAGCGGATGTCAACTGCAACCAACTGGATGAAATGAGGAGGATGCTTGTGATTAAGCAGCTGAGATTTGTCAATAGAGACAGGCGAATGCTCTTGCAAGCCTACATGCCGCAAAAAACAATGCTGCTCCGGCTACAGAAGCAGGACTTGGAAACTCTCTGTCATCCACCGTATTCACCAGACCCTGCACCAACTGACTACCACTTCTCCCAGGCTTTGGACCACTTCTTGCAAGGAAAAATATTCAATTCTCAACAAGCTGTGGAAAACACCTTTGGCAATTTCATCACCACTTGCTCTCCAGGCTTCTTTGTTGCTGGCACAAGCAAACTACATTAAGAAGGTGAAACTGTGTCGATAGTTTACGCACATACTTTAATTGTACTGCTTCTTGTGTGAGAAATAATAAACTACACTTTTGATTTGAAATCCCACATTTCATATTTAATGAGCTGATAGCTAACCAGGCAGCACTTTCTCATTTACAGAGCACTTGCTCCTGCCCTATCGCTTATCCACAGCAGTTCCCTGCGGGAGCTGCGATCATTCCTACTGCCTGTGAGGACAGGGAGGCTCAGGAGGTTCCGTGGTTTGCCCCAGGTAGCACAGCGGGAACACACACGTCTTCTCGACCAGATCCTATGCTCTCTGGCCTTCCCTGCATAGTAGTAATAATAATAACCGCCGTTTTGAAATCACTGTGGGACTCGAAGGCTGAAATATGAAAGATGTGGGTGTAGGGGCACGTACAAGGGTGTTGTTTTTCACAGCACCATATATGATGGCAAAGAACTGGAATCACAGTGGTTGGCAAACTTTGAAATCCTAATCTTCACAATAATTCTGGAAAAGAAGTATTATTACTCTATTTGTTTAATGAGAAATCTGAACATCAAAGAGACAGACTAACTGGAGGCCACCTGGGGGTCCATCCCTGGGGGAATGGCTAGGCAGGTGGGCTCTGCCTGCAATGGAACCTTCTGCAGCAGTCAGAAGGCATGAGCTAAATTTACATGTGGCAACATGGACAAGGCTCAAAGACCATGTTGAGAGCAAATTAGACCCAATAACATTAATATAAATTTAGAAACTCACACATAAAACAACACAAAAGATTTATTTCTAGGGCATACAAAATCTAAATATGTTTATGGAAGATAGCTCAGAGAGAAACAACCTAAATACACTAGAGTCGATGCTTGTGGGAGGAAGGAAATGAGATGGGGCATGGTAGATGAAAGACGAGAAATAAACAAAAGAGGAGGCTTGCATGGACAAATGATATCAATGTGTCATAAACCAAAGAGTACAGTCAACACAGCTTGATGCACCAGACGTCCCTAAAAAGAGAGGAGAGGAAAACATTTGGAACAAGCACTTGAAGGAAAGGGAATTCTGCCAGGGATGACTGAAGTAGCTCCAAGGCCCAGCTGAGGACAGGCAGCACGAGTGCTAAGCAGTTAGTAGGCAGAGTTCCCAGACCCTCCCATGCTCATGGGATCCCCCAGGGAGGTGCAAAACAACAAGCATTTTCAGGATTGGCAATGAGGGGTTGCAGAAAGTTCAGGCAGGTGCAGGAAACTAGGGTGCTGATGAGAGACTGGGTGTCAGAGCACAGCAGAAGAGCTGGGGCAGGGGAAGGAATAGGGGTCAGAGAAAGGCTTAGAGCTGGAAGAAAGTAAGGAACTCAACCGCGGCTACCAAACATTTTAATCTCAGGGTCACTTTCCACTCTTAAAATTATTGCAGACCCCAAAGAGCTTTTATGTGTGTGGGATATATATTACAATATAGTATTACAAATCAAAACTGAGAAATTGTTAAATATTTAATTAAGAGTGATATGCATATTACATAAATAGCATTATGAAAAATAATTATTTTCCAAAACAACAACAACAAAAAAGTGAGAAGAGTGGCATTGTTTCAAATTTTTGCCAATGTCTGGCTTAGTAGAATCCAGCTAGATTCTCATACCTGCCTGTGCGTTCAGTGTGTTGTGATGTCCCATGTCAGTCACATAGCTTCTGGAAAAGTCAACTGTATACTTGAGAGAGAATGAGAATGAGAAAGGTAAATAATGTCTTAGTGGTTTTATGAAAAATGGGTTTGACCTCATGGACTCACTGAAGGAGTCACAGGTCCCTCAGGGGTCGCTGGACCACAGCTGGAAAAGGCTGAGCCTGTTGCTAAGGGAATACCAGGTTTCCTAGCTCACTGGCGCGCAGCGGAGAGAGAGCAGGTGTAGGCAGCTACCGTGCAGGGAGGGTGCTAAGCAGGGCAAGGGGGGCCTAAGCTGGGTGGGAATTTGAATATAGGAGAAGATGGTAGCCAGTCCACCTAGTGCAACCTGCCTTCCTGTCTCTGGCCAACCCTGAGCCAACCCTAATTGCTGCCTACAGAGGCCTTGCCTGTCCTCTTTATCTCCTGCTGCAGTTAGCACTTGGCCACCCAGCCCCACCCTTGCAGCTCTCTGCTCTAGGCTCTCCTGTCTTTCAAATCCTCCTTCTCTGAAAGCTTCTGGCTCCTTTTCCTTTTCTCACCCCCTGAGTTCTTTCTTGGATCCATTTAAAAATGGTAATTATAAAAACAACAACCCAATATTATAAAAAGTGCTTTCATACATAGCATCATCTTCACACTCTTTTCTTGATGTCCATAGCAACAAATACCAGCTGATGCCAATGATTCTCAAATGTGTATTCCCATCTCTGACTCCCCCAGACCCCTAATTTGGACTTCCAACTGCCTACCGGATCTCACCTTGTGAATGTTCCTTAAACTCGGTGTGTCTAAAATGACACTGATCTCAACCCAGTCCTCCGACCTTGAAATATCTTCTTGCCATGGTACTGTCCCAGGCACTCACACGGCTGCATAGACAAGGGCCAGTGATGTTGGGGACATAAAAGAAGGGACAGATATTAGAATCATGTTGATGCATGGTTGAGAAATGGTTCAAGGTAAGTATCAGTGCAGGGCAGGCCCCGGTGGATGGTTAGTTATTGGAATGAATTACAGATCAGACAATCTGAAGACAGGAGCAGTTTGAGCAAATATGATCCCAGCACTCTTGGCCTGTCCTGAGTGTGTCTACAGTAACTGGATCAGTTCTAGAGTCTCCCAGTCCTTATTACCCACCCTGGGGCTGAGGATGACTCCAGAGAGTCTTATAGGATGCTCAGTATCATAAGTCATTAGGGAAATGCAAATCAAAATCACCATGAGATACCACTCCACTGCCAGGAACATGGCCAGTGTTGCCTGCAAAAAACCGGGTCCCTTTGGTAGAGTTGCAAGGGTTAAGAAAATAATAGAGAGAAATGGAAAATGGAAGAAATAATACACTGAAACAAAGATATAGTTTTATAAGTTTATAAAGATTATAGGCAAAGCGGGAGCTCAGGGGGCTTGGACCTCTCCGTGGGTCTCAAAAAAGCCCC
>CAUYSK010092585.1:0-15986 GCA_963575035.1 Avahi laniger | reverse complement strand
AGGGTAGTTTGATTTTTTTCTTGTTGATTTTCCTGAGTTCTAAGTAGATTCTGATTATCAGCCCTTTGTCGGATTTGTAGCATGCAAAAATTTTCTCCCATTCTATAGGTTGTCTGTCTGCTCTTGTGACAGTTTCTTTGGCTGTGCAGAAGCTTTTTAATTTGATCAGGTCCCATTTATTTATTTTGCTAACCCTATTTTAAATGTAAGTATGATATACTTCCTCCTTTGTCCATATAGGGAACTAAAATGGGAGTTAGATGGGATAATCTAGAGATAGAACCCAGCTCTACTAAATGTGTGACCTTAGACAAGTCACTCTAGAACTTCGGGCTTGGATTTAGCACTTTATTGCCCTTTACAAAGGATTTAATGTTTTTATTCACCCCCAATGTATCTTCTCTACTTACATTTCAATGTAAGTCACAAAAGAGAACACTTGATTTTTTTTTTTTTTTACGGATGGTACATATAAAAGGACTTAAAGTGAGGTATGTGTGTCCATAATTAAACCTTTACATGGATAAATAAAGCAGCCCAGGGTCAATGTGAATGACCTGACACATCTGTCCCTGTGTTCTTATCACTCAATTTTAGCTGCCTTATGGCAGGAGGAGCCCCTGCTCTATAAAATCCAGGGTTATCTCTAGGATACTTTTCATCTTGAGTAAATCTAGATAAAAAATGGGCAAATGTAAAGGATGTTGTTTAATGACAAACTTGAGAAATCCCGTGAAGTAATGAAAGCACAATGTGTATTCTGTATGTGTACATGAGCATGTGCTGGGCAGTGAGGATAGAAATGAGTCTCATACTTGACATTCAGAATGAGAACCATCAGATTGTGAACACAGAGCTGGGGGAAAAAAAAATAAACACTGGGACTTCTCTGAGGACAGATGTAGCTCTTCTCTTGCTTGAAAACCCTGTACTATCTTCACTGAAGGAAGTTACCTTGCAATGCACTTGTAAACTGTCAGGGCACTGGCGGGAGTTTCTTTTAGCATGCTAATATATTAAAAACAGCGTATAATGAGCAGAGTGGTTAACCTGAGATCATTTTTCGTGGCCATCTTGGTTCTAACTGGTTTTGGCCAGCTTTTCCACCACCTCCTGTTTTATGAGAGACTTTAGTTCGGGTCTTATGACTGCTTATTGAGCAGGGATTGCTGGTTCCCTATCTCACTTTGACTTAGGATTTTTTGACTTTATGATGGTGCAAAAGCAGTATGCACTCTGGTTCCCTACTTACATGAGGTATGTCTAGATAAACCCATTGTAAGTTGAAGTTATTGTGAGTTGACTTATGATATTTTCAACTTATGATGGCTTCGTTGGGAGGTAATGTTACTGAAAGCTCAGCCACTTGTCCTCAAGGCCACATCAGAAGAACAAATGGTTTGAGAAGAAGGAAAGAGAAGTTTTATTATTTTGCCAGCAAAGGAGGAAAAATGGTAGACCTTCTCATCTCAAAATCCAAATTTCCTGAATATAAGCAGAAATACAGAGTTTTAAAGAGAGGGCCCCTCAGCTCTAGGCTATGTGGTCAACTATTCTAATTGTCCCATCTCTGCCAAAGATAAAGCCCCACCTGGACCCATCTGGGGGGGGGGGCTGGCACCAGCTGGGATGAAAAAACAAAAGGGCTTCTTCCTGTTCCTCCCAACCACTGACCTGAGGCAGGGATGCAGGTTTCAGTTCTCAAAAAGAGTGGAGGAAGTTTCAAAGAGACAGAAAATATTTTTGCCATTTTTTTTCCAGGTCATTCCCTGTTATATATTGCCCACTCTCAATTTTATGTTTCCATATCTATGGGAGGAGGGGTGACTTCTCTATTATGTGTTCCCCCCTGTCAATTTTAGCCTTCCATAACTGGGAGGAGGGGCAACGTAGTCATCAAGCTACTTCCTGCTGAAATGAGGGTGACATTTTAGATGGAAGGTTTATACTTATGTATGTTATTGCAAAGCTTTTACAGTACATTTACAACAACAGAAGAAAAAAATCATAAGCAATGATTGCAACAGTGAGGATTGGCAAGGCAAAATGGACTGTTACCTTGTAGACAATGTCTAATACAGGGCTGGACTAAAAAGAAACATGGGACCTCTGAATGCAGAACTAGTAGTTGGACCCTGTAGGTGATCTGAAAGACCATCTTCTGCAAATTCAGAAATCACATACACCACTAACAAGGTTTAGGATGACAAATACAGATACAGATCAACAGAAAAGGCAATAGCTCAAGGAAATCCTCATTAAGGAGTTGTCTCTCCATCCTACAAAAAGAACAAATAATCAAAGAAAGGTTAGCAAAAAAAAAAAAAAACCAACATTTTCATTTTTTTTTTCTTAAACAATTATTTTAGATTTCCTAAAGTCTGGCCCCTCCACCAGGGGCTTGGTTCTCTTCTTCCATGGGACACCTCTTTACTCTGATATGATGGACTCAAGATTTCACTTCTGACAATTTCAACAAGGTATGAGCTGTTAGAGACACTTCATAGGGTCACTTCTACTTCTTTGTTTCCAACTGGGGTGGAGACCTGAAAGAGGCAAACTCATGCATAGTGGTTAGTACCTGACCTACCCACTCATTTGGCATATTACTTTACCCTGCTTTTTTATCCATGGTTATATTACCATACTTACCTCAGGATGCTAAGAAGGGTCTCTCATAAACTGTTTCTTAGGAGCTTAACTTAAGCCTGCTTCTCAGGGATATCCTTATTCAGAGGGGGACAAACAGCAATACCCTATTCTACTTTTCTGCATAGATTTTAGAATGTATGTAATTTTTATTCTAGATGTAGGATTTTGCTTACTTGCTGGGTTATCTCTGATTCAAAAGCACGTCCATGGAGGAGGGGAGCCTATGAACATCTTGAGAACCTGTGGAATCATTGAGTCCACTGTCTAGAAAAGGCTCACCAGGTTCCCACTGAGGCTATGCTCAAGTTCATGGGTGACCACAGGACATTGTGCAGTAGAATCAGTTGCAGACTGCAGGAAGCAACACCACCTTGGAGTAGTTACCTTGTGAAATGCCCAGGGCTCCCTGGGCTCCTGGATCCTGTCAGCAATGGGGCTGTCCGAGCCTCCTCTGCCTCTGTTGATTTCCAGGTCCCTTTCTTCTTGGTCTCAGACTTCTGTATCTCAGCAATGCTGCTGTGGTGTTTGTTGACGTCCTCACTGTAGGAGGAGGAGCTGTTGAGCTGTCTCTGCTGCTACCTGTCCACGGCGTCCATCACCAGCATGCCATTTTCCGCGTACTTGGCCTCTTCCCCTGGACTGCTGATGTCCATCATCCTGTTTTCCCCTGAGGCTTGTTTGTGCTCCATGCTGGTGTACATGCATAGGAACTTGGCAAAGGCTCTGTCCCGGGCCAGTAGCTCCTGGTAGGAGCCCGTCTTGGAGCTTTAGACGCTCTCCCCATTCCCAGCCTGAAAAAATATCTGCTAATACCAAGTGAAACTGTCAATCATTGAAAGGGTTTGGCTCCCTGCATGTTGGTCTCCCTGTGCAATGGACTGCCTTTCTGTCCTTGGACCACCTTTAGCATATAAACAGTTTGTTGCACTCAGGATCTTCCCAAGTGAGGTTCCCCAAATCCATTAAGGCATCACACCCCTAATGCGTGTAGGTGCCTCCAAAGAGGCTGGACCAAAGCTTCTTAGTTCTGTCATCCCAAATGGCAGAGTCCAAGTTTTTAGCTTTAAAAGGAGTCTAAATCTAGCTGGGGTATCAAGGCCCAAAGAACAGATTTCCTCCAGTGGCTTTCAAAGAACAGATCATCTCTAGTGTCCATCTTAGCAGCTCTGTTAGTGGCCTGACTTCTTTTTGCAATGTTGGCCATCTGCTTGGGCTCCGCCATGGTTTTTATCAAGGCCATCACTTCTGTGGCATACTTAACATTCTTATCGCCTACTGTCAGGAGACACCTTTTCTTTCAAATGGCACTATGAACATGTATAATCATAAAAGCATATTTAGATGTTTACATTTGTCCTCTTGATAACCATAACTCAGCTTTCTGGGCTGAAGTCCCAGGTGGCAGTGCCACTGTCATGATCACCACATATCCAGTCTTTCGTTGTCCATAAAGCTGTTTCACCAGTGAAAAGGTCCCAATCTTGTTCTGGCATCGGCTGATCTGACAGATCCAACCTGTTAGAATACAATCTCCAGAACCTTTAAACAGTCATGCTGTAAAGGCAAAAGGGTGCGAATAGACACAGTCTTTAATAACAATTTATCAAGGAGGCCATCTTCTCGCAATATTGTTCAGTGGCCTCAAGAAGCATGTCCCTGGCCTTGGAATGCTTCTCAGCATCTGTACTAAGACTCTAAGGCTCATTCCTTGTTTTTCATGTTGTTTACAAGTCACACAAATCCAGAGTGGGGCAGTCATAAGCTGTTCCCTTAAGGGCCTTATACAAGGGTTTTACCATCAGTCTGAAGTCTGAGATCCGGACACCATTCCTAGGAACCCCAGATAAGTTAATACAAGTTTACAAATCTGTCCGATTGCAGGTTCACAAATCCCCTGGTAAGCTTTCAGCAAACAGGGCAGGAGAGCCATTTTTAAAACTCCTAACATGGTCTAACAGCACTGTAAAGCCATTCCAGTCCCAGGATCCTCTCATTTAAATGTTACTGAATACCATTCGAGTTCCCACAGCTTGCCTATAGCTGCCTCACTGTTGTTCGGCCCCTTTCCCCGCTGCTGTCTGCCTGGCTCACTGAGTGCTGGGTGCAGCTGGTACCAGGGACAGGGCTGCATCTGGGGGTAAAGGCTCCCCCACCGGACCACTTCTGTCCATGCAGGTGGGCACCAATTGAATCCCCACTGCCAATTTTTACTAGGGCTCCTGTGGGGCTATTTGGAGGCAGGGGACTCTGGCCCCCTCCTTTGCCATCTAAGTCCTGGACTTAAAAAAATCTTTTCTCTTCAGGGGACTTTCTACTATCTGGAGGCCTTTATAATTTTTGGGCAAGGTTCTCTCTAATGTCCTTTCTTTGTACAAAAAGCATACTAATGATACATAATTTGTCCCCTTCTGATTACAGAATGTCCGCTGGCCAAATTGAGTTTTCTGCCTGGTCCTAGAATTTGAGACCATTCCTACCCTGAGTTACAATTTAGTGGGCATGTGACTGAAGAATTTCAGTCCTGCTCTCCTCCACCCGTCACAGTGGCAGTGGGCACTCAGCAGGCTGGAGCTCAGGCTGTCTGCCCTTCTCCCACACAACAGTGGGTTGTGGCTCTCAGCTCTTCCATGATCATGCATTTACCATTCGCACAGGCCAGGGGAAGCACAGAAAGCATGGGGGATCCCTGGTCCTCTGATCCTGCCTTCATCACATCCACCACAGATGGCCCGCACAGCACCAGCAGTGTGTAAATAAGAAGAAATTTCCTTAAGTATCCTGCTCCTGTTCTAGGCAGACACCAAAGGCAGATAGGAATTCTGCTGGGCATAATACACAGTTGTCCAGGACCAAGATCTGTGCAGACAGGGGAAGGCACTGTTTCTCTGCTGGCTGCCGGCCTCTGGCAGGGGGCAGATCAGTGCAAGCTCCAGCTTGTAGCGCCTTCCTGAAGATTGGCCACGGGCACCATGGCCGCTCCCCTGACCCCTTCCCAGGGAGTCGTTGTGTCTCCTCCCCACCCTGTTGCACATGTACCTGGGAGTGGGGACACAGGCGTTCTCTCCCCCAGCCCCTCACCATGTGGTGGCAGGCCGTGCCCACCAGTTCCCCATTCTGCCTGGGGAATTCAACCGTTTAAACCGTTAACTTTATGTGTCTTTAAGATCACATTAGGTCATTAAACATAAAATGTCTGACCTCAAATTAACAGAATGGAACATTTTCTACCCAATAACCCAACACATGTGGGATCTTGTCTCAGTTATCTGACTTTTGACAAAATACTTTCAGTTACAAGACAGTACAATTTAAGATCGCATTTTAACAGCCACTTCTCACACTCCAACACTTACATTGGGTTACAATAACATTCTCTTTACACATAAGTTACCATTCATCCAAAATTCTTTCCAAGGGACTTTTAGATGGAACTTTCCTATGTTGCAACAAAACTTTACAAACTAACACATATAATACAGGGAATCCCCAACACAAAATGCCACAGCCGAACACATGGGAACCACAAATGAGAACCAAATTCTCAATTGAGAATCAGCATCTCCTAATCGAAAGGGGACAAATGAGAACCAAATTCTCTCAGACAAGAGAACCAACATCTCCCAACCACTCCTGGTTCCCTGGGAACTACAAATTAGCTCAATTCAAACCAGGTCCCCCAGCCCCACAAAACCACTATATTTCCACCCACAAACGGCACCTCTAAACCAACAGGGACGTCTGAAACCCCTCTCCCCCAATGGGTGGAAACAGGGTCTTGGTGTATGTGTGTGTTTGGGGGGGCTTTACTTACATTTACTTACAAATGGCCATGGCTGTCATGATGATAAGGAAAACTCCCATCTATTACTTGGCGCAACAGCTACCTGAGACCCCCCCCCCCCGACCACCACTCACGGAAGACGCGCACCAGCCTGGGATGCAAGAACAAAAGGGCTTCTCCCTGCTCCTCCCAACCACTGGCCTAAGTCAGGGATGTAGGTTTCAGTTCTCAAAAAGAGTGGGGGAAGTTTCAAAGAGATAGAAAATATTTTTGCTGTTTTTTTTTTTTTAAGGCCATTCCCTGTTACATATTCCCCTCTCAATTTTACGCTTCCATATCTATGGGAGGAGGGACAACTAGTTTGTTACAGTAAGCCCATGAAAGTTGAGAGGCATCTGTATTCAGTAAGATGCCTATAATCAGTAAGCTGAAATGCCAGAAGAAGCCTCAATGAATCCAAGGGCTGAGAGAGTGTAGGGACCAAGGGAAAACTTCCTCTTTGCCCTCTGAAAGTTCATCGAAAATCAACTGCCAAAAGACAGATTAAATAGGAGGAAAAGCATACAAAATTTTAATGTGTGTAACATGAGGGAACCACAGGAGGATGATTACCCAATAACTCACTGGGTAAGGAAGCTTATATACCCTTTTCCATAGGGGAGCGGGGGAGATAGTGAATGTAGAAAATTCTTTTGAGGGGCAACAAATAATTATTAGGAAGAACAGTGGACAGAAATTAACTTGTAAATGATTCTCTTTGGAATTTGAAGCTGAGAGGCAGGCAATATCCTTGTGTAAAAGTTTATCCAGGTGTGGTTGTATTCCTCAGTCTTTTCTGAAATAGATAATGAGATTTCAGAGAGAGGAGAAAGGCAATTGTGTTTCTTTGGAAAGAAGCTTTCTTGGTCAGATAAGGAAATTCCAGAGAGAGTTCCTCCTTGAGTTTGGGGGCACAGCACAGGCAAGACAAAGTTAGAAGGACCTGGATTCAGAGGCAACTTCTGAGGACTCTTAACATGTCAAAGCACCAGTATTTGGGGGTATTGCTTTCTGAGCTACAAGAGATAGGAATGTTGGAGTGAATTTATTGTATATGTTCCCTCCATCCACCTCTCTTTCTCTCCCACTATTTCCACTGGAAAGTTGCACACGACATACTTCTTTCTTCTTAAGGCACTGAGAAATGCATGGGTGGGGGATCTTTGGAAGCTTTGCCACAGCTGTCTTCTTCAGGTTAGCAATGATGGTGAGAGAGATGAAGGGAATCCCAGAATGGTAGAGGCGAAAAGAAAGCATTTAAGCACTAGAGAAAAAGTGAGTGCAATTACTAAAATGGGCAGCGAACCAGAGTGGCAATCAGTTTTGTCATGTAGGGATCTTTGGGGATGGTTTATTGATCTCAGTGTCCCTAGGACAGAAATAAATTATCAGCCTATTGTCACAGTTCAGCTTCCTCAGGACTTAACTCTGAGACAAGATTTGCAACACGAAATTTCATTGGGGAGTACTCTTGGTATCAATACTCATGGGGAAGTGAAGGAAGCAAGATTAGGCAGAGGAAGCTGAGATGGACCTGTATAGTGTTTTTATTTGGAGCAAAGGTGCCTGGCTTTTATGGCCCTGTACTGACCAGTGTCTTTGGATATAGGCTGTTCCCAGAAAGGGGCATGATCTTGGGCAACACAGTTCTGTCTTTTTTCTCAGGCAAGCTCCAAAGAGGGACTTAGCTGAGGGCTGTTGCTGCCAATACCCTCAACAAAGTGTTTCAGTCTTAAAAAGAGGAGTGGGCTTCTGAAAGCTACCAAAGTACCCACATAAACTGACTGAAGTTTTATGGGAGCTATATAATTAGGGGAAATAATCTAGGTCTAGTGAAGAGAGACTTGAATTATTACAGTGAAAACCATGGTCTCTCACTCTGTCCATAGGCCTGAGCCAGGTCACAGAATCAGAGTTCCTTGAGTAAAGGGGATATTGCCCCTCCTGGAAAAAGGATCCCTGTGACATTGCCTTGAACATATGCTGTAAATTTGCTTCTTAGCCTTCTTCCAGTGGACTTGGAGCCATTTATCAGTGACTATGGAGTGGACAATGGGAAATAGTCATATCAGGGATTACCAGATAGAGGCTCAGAATTGATGCTAGTCCCGGAGTTCTCAAATGCCACTGTGACCCACCAACCAGAATGGTGGCTAGAGGATAGGTGACTAATAGAGTTTTAGGCTGAGACTATTATTATTTCCCCAGATCTGGAATCATATAGGGTAGACATACTCAGAATCTGACAGAATCCCCACATTGGCTCCTAGACTCGTAGACTGAGGGACATTACAGTAGGAATGGCCAAGTGAAAACTTCTTGAACTTTCCTTCCCTACCAGGATAATCAATCAAAAGCAGTGTTACTTTTCTAAGGTAACTTAAAATAGTGGTATCACCATGAAAAATTGGGAATGATGATTCCTATCACATCACCACTTAATTTGCCTGTTTGTCTTCTGCAGAAGGTAGCTGAGTCTTGGAGAATGGCTGTGGATAATCACATAGTTAATTTGGCACTCATTTCAGCAATTGTTCCATATGTGATCTTTTCTCTAGATTAAATCAATCTACCTGGAACCTACCATGTCAGTAGAAGCTTCTTCCTGACTTCTAGGAATACCGCCTGCCCCTTTTTTATTCCTCAGTCTTTCCAACACTTTTGTAGCATAATTCTCTGTATGGAATCCCTCTTCTTAAAACATCTAAGTGCGGTTCCAGGTTGAATTCCTGGGGAAGTAGACTAAAAGGAAATTAGCATGCAGGGTATTTATTATATGCAGGGAAGGGAGGACCATAGAATTGGGCAGAAGGAGAAGTTTGGCTGAAATGCAGCCTCAACCAAAGTCTCAGCCAACCCCACATGGTGTTCTGAAGCTGGGGTGACCCTTCAGAATTGACCCAAATTGTAGCGAGTGGAGTAGGCCTTTATACTTTTATGAATAGGAAGGGGGGCATAACTTTGGGTAAGGGGACTCTCTTAGTTGAAGCAACCCCTATAAGGAGCTGAAAACAGAGAGCTATCTACCCATCAACACTCCCAGAAGCTGGAAAAAGAAGTCCTTTAGTCTTAAAGTGGGATCTGGATTGTGCACAAATCACAAGATCCACTACAAGTGGGAAGGGGAAGGAGAGAGGGTGTTAGGGAGAGTGAGACAGTACAGATGACAAGGTGATGCTCCATCCTAGAGTCAACTCCTCCTAGAGGGGTAATGGAAGAGACCTGACCAGCCTCCACACTGGCCAGTCCCATGGCATAAGGGATATTTGTCCACACAAATGATCAGGTCTCTGTATTTCTCAGCTGTGCAAGCTCATATTATACATAACGAAAGAATATATAGAGCAATATTTATGCACACACATTACAAATTTACTATAAGCTATATGATTGCATAGTGTTCTCTCTGTTTCCTACATTATTTCAGAGGAAAACCTTCCAAAGTAGCTCCTTTATGGCTGCAATGAACATCTTCTTTGCAATTGCACTTGTCAAAACAGTCTGTCCCACATCCTCTCTCTCAACCCTGGTTCTTCTGTTTTGCAGGGGAAGAAATGAGAGCTAATGAGAGAGAGTGAGTGAGTGAGCAAGCACAGGGAATTGAAGTTCAGTAAAACAGCTAAAAGAATGCCTTGAAGACTCCTGAAAGCAAGCTTGACCATTTTTTACCCTTTCTTAAAAATGCATGGAGATGATCCAATTAGTTGGAGAGCTGATTTTTTTTTTCTGCATTTGTAAGAAGATGAACAGTGGAGAAACACTAACTAGAATTTTTGTTGCTGAATATTAGAGAATTTCTAGAAAAGGGAATGTTATGGATGATAGGAAGTAAACGCATGAGGAATTTGTCAGGAATGTTGAGACAGATTTCAATGACAGTGAGAGAAATTTATGGACAAGTGACTGGGAGAAAGAAAAACTCAGAATGAAGAATGATATCAAATCTACTGGTGCCTGAACTGGCAGGGTAATGGAGGAAGAAGAATCACGAATGTGTAGAGTCTGTATGAGACACATTGCCTCAGAACAGGAGTGGCAGATGAAGCTGGCTGCTCTTGTGACATTATTCATGGTCCCTGGGAAAGTTGCTAATACCTCTTTCCTTGCTACACCCTCAAGTATCTCTGAAATTTCTGTTACAATTACTTCGTTTTGTGATCTTTTCCCTATAACTGTATTTTGAAGCTTTCAGCATCTAGCACAAGGCTGGGTTTGTCACTGTATTCTGTAAACACTTCCTGAGTATTTTGAAAATGTAAATCCTCTTAGGAGTGGAAACATGGCATTACTGTCTAGTGGGGAATAACTACGTATCACATATGCTTTCCTTAGCTATTTGAGAGCACTGAGCATGCACCTGAGATGTGGGACATTAGGAAGAAGGGTACTGAAAAGGGAGGAAAAGCCCACCAATGATCCCAAAAGACCTGTCCTTCCTATTTCCCATGCACCTTCAAGTTATGGGAAAATTGTGTGGTAGGGTCAGTGTAGGAGTTCAAATCCTACTCTGAACTTATTTTTTATAATTAAATAGTATAATATTAACCATAAATCACAAGCTAAAAGATGTCTTAAGTAGAAAATCTCTCCCTGAATTCTATAGAGAAGCTATAGAGAAGCTGCTTTCATTTTTGTTTTCTCTTCCAATATTTATTCTTATATATATTTTAATTAATTATAATGGTAGCATAGATATTTTATATTTTGATTTTTCACATGAAATACTTTTTCCATGTTATTATACAATCTTAGTAATTATAGACTTTCATGTGCTTCTGTGCCATGATTTATTCAATTGTATTTCCTCAAGACAGTTGTGCTAGCTTGTAATTTTGCACTACAGAATAGTCTCAAATTTGAGAAGAGGAACTATTTGATCAAAGAAGTATGACCATTTAGACAGCTTTAGAGATATTGCTGGATTGTTTTTCAAAATGTAGCAATTTCTAATCTACCAAACATTTCCACCTGACTTGCCAGTGTTAATCATTTAAATGATTCTATTATTTTAATTCAACTATTACTTAATTGGTATAAAATATAACTTTTGAAATGTTTTATTGTATATTTCTTTGAGGATTGACAAGATTTAATATGTGTTCCCCATATGTTTAAAATTATTTCAAAATAGAAAGTTAAATATATATGACAAAGTTACAGAGAAGTTTCAAGAAGAGTACAGAGATCTCGGTATACCTGTATCCTAATGTAGCAAATGGAAACATCTTGCCACATTTTTTTACCATTCTTTCTACATATATTTATAAATATTATTTTTCTCAAACCATTTGAGAGTATGCTGAATACATCATGCCCCTTTACCCATTAAATAATATTGCATTATATTAAATTTCCTTATTTGATAATAATTACACCATCATTATATAAGAAAATATCTTTGTTAGGAAATACACATTTGTTTTGTTTAATCTATAGTTCATATTCCAGTTTTACAAATTGTTTTAATAATATCTTTGAGAATAAAATTTTTTCCTGTCCAGGAGCCAATCCAATATTATGCATGCGCTTAGTTGTCACACTTCTTCAGTTTTCTTTAATATGGGACAGTTTCTCAGCATTTTTTATCTTTCATTACACTGACATTTTCAAAGAGTACGGGACAATTATTCTGTAGAATATCCAGCAGTGTGCTGGTAAATGTTTAACAGATGTCTCTCTGAAAAGAAAAAAAAAAAAGTCCTGCTGTGTAGCATTTGCTGATTTCCCTGGTGTAAATATTCTTATCATGGCTGATGTCAAGCTAGCAATGTGATATTGCTGAATGTGTGCATTAGAAAGAACTGTGCATGGTTGGCTCTTGTGAGCTGGTATGTATGAACCAGGTCCAGCACATCACCAAATATCCCTCAATTTGGGTTTGTTTGCTTGCTCTTTCATTAATAGAATAGGGATATCAATGACATAGTGCTATGTCCTTCTTAGTGTATCATATCAGGAGGCACAGGATGTAGATATGTCCTACCTGTCCTTAGACTGAGTATATGTATATACATATGTGTGCATATGTGTATATATGTGTGTATGTATGTTTATTTCCTCCTCAATATATCAGACAGATGGAAGTGGGGATATGGGGATGTTCTGATGTTCTGCCTAAAGTGGAGGAAGTCAGGTCTCCAAAGTCCCATCATTCCCACATTGTGCCCCTGAAAGGGCTCTGAGTTGTACAATTTGAAAAAAAATCACTATCCTAAAGATTGGGAGTTGTTTTGTTCAGGCCTCAGTGGTGAAGTATATAAGCCCAAAGTACTAATACCTACCATTAGGGAAGGAAAAATCTAAACACACACACACACACACACACACACACACATACACACACACACCCTGTTAGAGAAACTGTGACTCATTCATTAGCATCTTCACTCAGAATAGAATCAATAAGAGGTCACGGAAACCACAATACTAGACTCCAGCTCCAAGTTAGGCATATCAGTTTGCTTTGACTTAAGTTGGATATGGTAATACTCAGGGAAGAAGAGTGACTTAGATTGTGCTACCCCAAAAGTAGACCCAGAGACAAGAATTTGAGTAGTTTATTTGAGAGCTGATCACAGGAAGCACCAGTAGGGGAGTGGATGGAATGGAAGGAAACCAATACAGGGTGTGGTGATGGGCAGTTAACTGCCCTAAGCAATTGAAACTTGATCCCACTGGGGGCCTTTGAGAGACTGTGTAGGGCATGCTTCAGAGTTGTTTTACCTGAAATGCAAGGAAGTTAGGTATTTATCCACCAGCTCCCATCCATCATTGGCTGAAGGCTTCTCAGAAGGGTATCAGGCTCCTTGGAAATTCCAGCCTGTCCCACTTGTAGGCAAAACCTGTACTGTAGCCAGAGAAAGCCCCTTTTCAGTAGAAAGATGTCAGTATGTACAGGAATGATGGAAGTGGCAAGAATATTGGTAGGTCACCAACAGCATCTGCTACAAGGGGTGAAAATGTTTACCTACCTTTGGAAATGGGAAAGTAAGATGCACAATATAACAAAACTTTAACCTGAGCTGTGCAATACAGTGGCTATAACATCTAGGTCAGTTGGGACTTGAATGAACAAAAGTGGTTCATCAGGCAAGGACATAACTTTGTAGCCTCCAGAGTCCCTTTAGATTAGCTTCTTGTGCAAGTCTTGGCTGCTTCTTTTAGATTAAAACAGGATTTTACCACATGTATGTATGTCAAGGATGAATTTACTCTGCAACCTTCAGTTACAGAAATAGCATATTCTTTTATTTCTTCAAATTAAATTTCATATGTTCAGAACCCTGACGATTTGGTCATTAGGAAATTTCATCTCATGTATTACTAGAGCTCCCCACATGGAACATACAGAGTTCAGGTTTATGTGGGGCTAGATAACCATTGGAGAGACCAGGTCATCGGCCTATAATGGTATACTGTCATTATTTTATTCTATCACTGGTTGGTCATTCAGCATGGGCTGGGCTTAGGTAGGTGCCTCTTGGTGGCTAACACCTACGGAGACCCTCACCACTTCTCTTATGGCTGTAGAGCACAGTCCTTAGAATCCCTTGCAGTTGTTCATTAGGGTGCTGAGTCTGTACCACATGTGCTTTTCCCCCAATTCCCATACTTACCTCTAAGCACTTGCTTCTATGCTTCTCCCTCAGGGACTAAAATCATAATCCTTAGCAATAAGCTTCAAAAGCCTTTTACTGACTTATAAAAACCCTCTATTAGCCTGTCTCAAAGCCTGACACAAGAATGTGAGAACAGGTAGTTTAGTCCAAAAGAAAGAAATAGGCAAAGTGAGAGATGGAAGGGGAAAAGCCAATAAAATGTGCATGAATGAGCTGATTTTTTTCCTGGGCAACTGAGGCTCTGTTTCCTTGGGGGCCTTGTGATTATTCCATCAGGCCTGGGACATTTATGTGTTGATTTTCATCCTTCATTGTTCAAAGTTTTCCCTTGGGAGGTATGCAGACTCCCGTCTCTCCAGGCTGTGCTTGTGTGGAGTTGATCAGCCTTCCTTGGCTTGGGAGAAAGCTCTGAGGCAGCAAAGCAGTGCCCACATGAATGTGGGATATTGGCAATGCGCAGTGACTTGTCCACCTATACTGAAATTGGGTGCGGTGATGTTTTGTGGCATGATACGTCACAAGTGTCTGTTAAATACCTGTTTCGGACATGAACTTGTGTACTTCCTCATATTCTCTTGACTGCCTCTCCCTTTCTGAAGGGATCATTTGCTTCACAGTCTCCTCCGCTATCACCGTCTTTGCTGAGATTCCCATGCTGGCTGGGGTCACGTTGCATCCTGGGACCTGCATGGCCCATACAACCCATACACTGAGCTGATCCATGCCAACACCCCCTCCATTCTCACACTTAAATGAGACACCACACTCTGGGGTATCTGGCTTCCTGAAAGGCTGCCAAGGGGCTGAATCACACAATCTAGAAGTAAAGGGGAGTTAGCTCTTCAGGGGGTAAACTTTAGCCAATGGAAAACAGGAGACATGAGGGAGTTGATCAGATAAATTCCTCTTCCTTTTTTCTTTCCAGGGACTGCTGTGAAATGTGATTTCTTCTTGCACCTTTCAGGGGAATCCTGGTACACAGAGACATATATGCTACATTATCTGTTCTCCAGTTTCTTGACTTATCATGAAGCTATGGTCAATGCAACAACGAATCACATCGCTTATCTTTACTTTCCTTTTTGCCCTTTTTCTTCCACATTTTCACTGTTGTGGGCTTGTACCAGGTAAAATAGCAGTGCTGTAATTCTTACCTCAGGTTCTGTTGATTAGAGCACTCAGATTAAGAAACTATGCTCCTTACGATTCCCCCACCTTTACCTTGCCAGTAATGGTGCTGTAAGGGACAAATTAGACTCCTTGAATCACATTCCTGGAGAAAAGGTATGAAAAAAGGTAGTGATCAATATCCTTGCTTTGTTTGTTGATGTGAGAGGGTGACTATGAAAAAAGTTATAAGAAACTTATTTCCCTTCTCTTCTATTGTCCTTAAATTACATAATAGGTATCTTGTCTTAAGGAGAAAAATTCTGGACTAATTTCTGCTCCTAGATTATGTCTGCCTGCCACAGAAAACTCAGACAATCTTCTAATCACACTGGTGTTCTTAAATCTAGAGAGAGGTAAATCATATACCGATTGGCCTCTGTCATGGTAAATTGTAAGCTAAATGGAGCACAAGGGTTTATTTTCAAAGGGCATGAGGTTCTAATTATTCCTGAAGGTTGTACAGTGTTAATAGGAAGGATTAATGACTTATTAAAATCATGCCTGTCCAATGTGCTGACCTAAATTTACAATGGGACACACTTCCATCTATAGTTATTTAACTCAAATATATATATATATATATATATTTTTTTTTTATTTCAGCATAATATGAGGGTACAGATGTTTAGGTTACGTGTGTTGCCCTTGCCCCCCCTCCCCCCCTCAGTCCAGGTTTCAAATATGTCCATCCCATTGCGTGGTGCACATTGCACTCTTTGTGTACA
>CAUYSK010092584.1:0-27179 GCA_963575035.1 Avahi laniger | reverse complement strand
ACAATACAGACCACAATGATTCTGGAGTAGGGGTATATTTCTTTAACAGACAAAATTAAGGTCTTTGCAAAGCAAATCATCTTATGCTATAGTGCACTAGGAGAGATCAATAGCAACAGAGATAATAATATATATAAAAAATTAGCCGGGCTGGGTGGTGTGTGCCTGTAGTCCCAGCTACTCGGGAGTCTGAGGAAGGAGGATCCCTTGAGCCCAGGAGTTTGAGGTTGCTGTGAGCTAGGCTGACACCACGGCCCTCACTCTAGCCCGGGCAACGTAGTGATACTCTGACTCAAAAAAAAAAAAAAAAAAAAAAAAAATCACCCAGCACCCACCAAGATGAAATTGCATCCTATCGAAGACTACAAAGTATGCAAAGAAGCAGGAAAACAGGATCCCTGGTAAGATAAAAAGGCAATGAAATGAAAATGACTCAGAACGGACAGAAGTATTGGAATTAGCAGATGAGGACATTAAAACAATTACTATAATCACATGCTTTAAGTTCAAAATGTTAAGTAGAGGCATGGAAGATATAAGAAGATTCTAGAGCTGAACTCTGTCTGAGATGAAAACTACAGTATCTAAGATGAAAAGTACAGTGGATGGGATTAATGGCAGGTTGCATATGGCAGAAGGAAAGAACAGTAAGCTTGAAGATGTAGCGAGAGAAACTATCCAAAATGAAACACATGAGAAAAAAGAATTTTAATAAATGACAAGAGCATCAGTGACCTGTGGGACAACTTCAAGTGACTGATACACATGTAATTGTCATCCCCAAAGGGGGAAGGGACAAAAAAAATTTGAAGAAATAATAGCTAAGAATTTTCTAACTGTGATTAAAATTCTAAACAAGAAATATAAAGAAAATGACACCAAAGCATATCAACATCAAGTTGCACAAAACCACGGATAAAAAAGAAAAACTTAAAAGCTGCAGCCAGAAGGAAAAAAAGACATGTTACATACACAGGAACAAAGATAAGAATGAAGGCAGATTTCCTACTCGAAGTAAAGCAAATGAGAAGACAGTAGAGAAATATCTTTAAAATAATTAAATTAATAAAACTGAAAGCCTGGAATTCTGTAGCCAGCAAAAATATGTTTCAAGAAACAAAGGTAGGACCAGGCGCAGTGGTTCATGCCTGTAATCCTAGCACTCTGGGAGGCCAAGACAAGAGGATCGCTTGAGGTCGGGAGTTCAAGAACAGCCTGGGCAAGAGTGAGATCCCATCTCTACTAAAAATAGAAAGAATTAGCCGGGCATGGTGGTGCACACCTGTAGTCCCACCTACTCGGGAGGTTAAGGCAGGAGGATCGCTTGAGCCCAGGTGTTTGAGGTTGCTGTGAGTTAGACTGATGCCATAGCACTCTAGCCCAGGTGACAGAGCAAGACTAGAGTCAAACAAACAACAAAGGTGAAATAAAGAGATTTGAAGACATTAAAAAGCTTAAAGAATTAATCATTAGCAGACTCCCAATACAAGAAATGTTACAGGAATTCCTTCAGGCAGAAGGAAGAGGAAGCCAAATGAAAGCATGGGTCTACACAAAAGAGTGAAGAATACCAGAAGTGGTAAATATAATTTTAAAAATATATCTCCTTAATACTCCTTCCTTATTGGGTCCTTGGCAAAAAATAAAAATAAAAAATATTTTAAAGAACAATGTATACAAAAATAAAAACAATGTACTGTGGAGTTTATAGCATATGTAAAAGAAAATATAGGGCAGCATAACAAAAATTGAGTGGGAGAAATGCAAATATACTATTGAAAGGTTCTTATCCTCTATGTGAATTTGCATAATATATGTGTTGAGTTATTGAATACCGGTGTTCTATAAACCCTGAAGTAACCACTAAAATTTCAAAAAAATATTACGGTTAATGAGCCATCAAAGAAGATAAAATTGGATTATAAAAAAATACTCCTCAAGCCAAAAGAAGGCAGAAAAAGAGGAAAAAAGGAACAAAAACTAGAAAGGACAAATAGATCACGCATAGCAAGATGACAGACTTAAATCTAACTAAATTAATAATCACATTAAATATAAATTGCTCTAAATATCCCAAATAAAAGGTAGAGACGGGGCAGATTGGGCAGCAAAATTAAGACCTAATGATATGTTGCTCTTAAATTGTACTTAAATATGAATAAAGAAAGAACTATAAATAAGCAAGAAAGTAAGTAGATTGAAAAAGATGCAGCATGTAACAGTAGTCAAAAGAAATCTGGAGAGGCTGTGTTAGTATCAGACAAAGTAGATTTCAGAGCAAAGAATATTACTGAGGTCACGTCATAGTGATAAAGGGGCCAATTAATCAAGATAACGAGATAATTCTAGAAGAGAATACAGCTAATGACAGAGCTTTAGCAAACTGAGAGTACAAGAAGAAATTGGCAAATCCACAATTACAGTTGGATATTTCAATACTTCTTCCCTCAATAATTGATAGAATAAATAGACAGAAATTCAGCAAGGTATAGTAGCCTTGCATAATATTAACTTAATCTGATTGACGTTTGTAGAACACTTTGCCCAACAGCAGCAGACTGTGTATGATTTTCAAGTGCACAGAGAACATTTATTGAGATAGACCATGGTCTGTGCCATAGAACACATCACAGTCCATTTGGAAGGATTCGAGTCATACAAAGGATAGAAGATATCAGGAATGATGTCTGGATGAAATGGACAAATTCTTGGAAAATCACAAAGCTCATCCAAAAGGAAGAGGGTGACCTGAAAAGTTTATAGCAAAAAAATTTAATTTGTAGTTTAAAAAGTTCATACAAAAAAACTGCTTAGGCCCAGATGTTTTCCCTGTTGAATTCTACCAAACATTTATTGAAGAAATAAAACCAAATCTATTCAAACTCTACCAGAAAATTTAACAAGAGAGAATAGTTGTCAACTCATTTTGTTAATATGAGTTCAGTATTACTCTAAAACAAAAGCTAGACAAGAACACTAAAGAAAATAAAACTACAGCTCAATGTCCCTCATGAATATGCAAAAATTTTAAACAAAACTCGTGAAAATTGAATCTAGTAATGTCTTGGCTTCATCATGATGTAAAAAGTATACATAATGACCAAGTGATGATTAATCTAGGAATGCAGGGTTGGTTTAACATTTCAAAACCAATCACTGTAAATTATAATACCATATTAACTGACTAAAAGAGAAAAACCACACGATCATCCCAACAGATGCAGAATAGCATATGAACGGCCAGGCGCGGTGGCTCACGCCTGTAATCCTAGCACTCTGGGAGGCCGAGGCGGGCAGATTGTTTGAGCTCAGGAGTTTGAGACCAGCCTGAGCAAGAGCAAAACCCCATCTCTACTAAAAAAAAAAAAAAAAATAGAAAGAAATTATCTGGACAACTAAAAATATATAGAAAATATTAGCCATGCATGGTGGCACATGCCTGTAGTCCCAGCTACTCTGGAGGCTGAGGCAGTAGGATTGCTTGAGCCCAGGAGTCTGAGGTTGCTGCGAGCTAGGCTAATGCCACAGCACTCACTCTAGCCAGGGCAACAGAGTGAGACTCTGTCTCGAAAAAAAAAAGGAATAGCATATGAACAATTCCACCATCCATTCCTAATAAAAACTCACATCAAACTAGGAATAGAAGGAAACTTCCTCAACCTGAAGAAGAGCATCTACAAAATACCTATAGCTAACATCATATTTAATCATGAGTGAACAGTTTCTTTGTGAGATCAGGAAAATGACAACTCCTTCTTCTCTCACCACTTCTATTCAACATTGCACCAGAGGTTCCAACCAGAGGAATAAGATAAGAAAAAGAAAAGTCATCTAGATTAAAAATGAAAAAGTAACACTGTCTTTATTCACAGATGACATGATCAATGGAATCTACAAAAGAACTTAAATGAGTTTAGCTATGTTGCAGGATATAAGATCAATACACAAAAAACAATTGTGTTTCTGTATACCAGCAATGAACAGTGGGCAACTGAAATAAATGAAATACAATTCCATGTATACAGCATCAAAAAATATGAACTAAGGGATAAATCCAACAAGACACGTGAAAGACCTGTCTGTTGCAAACGACAAAGCACTGCTGAGAGAAGTTAAAGAACACGTAATAAATGGAGAGATGTATCTCATTCATGGGTCAAGCCTGCATACTATTAATGTGCCAATTCTCCCCAAATTGATCTATAGATTCAGTGCAATCCCTGTCAAAGTTCCAACAACATTTTTTGCAGAAATGGAAAAGATGATTTTCAAATTTACATGGAATTGCAAGAGGCCCTGAACAGCCAAAACAATATTGAGAAAGAAGGAAAAAGCTGGAGGACTCACATGTCCTGATTTCAAAACTTATTATAAATACACCATAACCCAGATGACATGACACCGGAGTAAAGACATACAGATAGGTCAATGGAACAGCAAAGAGTCTAGAAACAGGCCCACGTACATATGGACAGCTTATTTTTTTAAAGACAGTTTTTTTCAGAGCAGTTTTAGGTCGATACAAAATGGAGTGGAAGGTACAGAGATATCTCACGTACCCCCTGCCTCCAGACATGCACAGCCTGCCCCGTTATCAGCCTTTCCCACCAGAGTGGCACAGTTGTGACAACTGACAAACCTGCACTGACACATCATAATCACCCCAAAGTCTGCAGTTTGCATTAGAGTTCCCTCTTGGGGTTGTGCATTCTTTGGGTTTGGACAAATGTAGAACGACATGTATCCACCATCATAGCACCATACAGAGAATTTTCAATGCCTTAAAAATCCTCCGTGCTCCACCCATTCATCCCCCTCCAACCCCCGGCGACCACTGGCATTTTTGCTGTCTTCAAGTTACCTTTTCCAGAATGTCATACAGTTGAAATGTACGTGCGTAGCCTTTTCAGATTAGCTTCTTTCACTTAGTAATACGCATTTAAGTTTTCTCCATGTCTTTTCATGGCTCGACAGATCATTTCTTTTTAGTGCTGAATAATATTCTATTAGCTGGATGTACCACAGTTTGTTTATCCAACCACCAACATTTTAATTACTTCTAAGTTTTGGCAATTATGAATAAAACTGCTATAAATATCTGTATGTGTGGGTTTTCATGTGGACATAGTTTTCAACTCCTTTGGGTAAATACCAAGCAATGCAGTGGCTGGATCATACGGTAAGAGAATGTTTAGTTGTGTGGGAAACTGCCAAACTTTCCTCCAAAGTGGCTGTACCATTTTGCATTCTCGTGAGTAATGGATGAGAGTTCCTGCTGCTCCACATCCTTGCCAGCATTTGGTGTTGTCAGTGTTCCCAATTTTGGCCATTCTAATAAGTGCATAGTGGCATTTCATGGTTGTTTTAATTTGTATTTCCTTGATGACACACGATGTGGATCATTTTTTCATATGCTTGTTTGCCATCTGTATATCTTACATATTCTTTGGTGAGATATCTGTTACAGTCTTTGGCCCATTTTTTAATAAAGTTGTTTATTTTCTTATTGTTGAGTTTTGAGAGTTTTTTGTATATTTTGGATAACAGTTCTTTATTAGGTATGTCTTTTGTAAATATTTCCTTCAATCTATGGCTTATCTTCTCATTCTTCTGAGAAAACTGGCTATTTATAAAGGTACAAAGGCAGCTCAGGAAAGAAAAAATAGTCTTTTCAACAAATGGCGCTGAACTACTGGATACCTATATGCAGAGGTGGTAGGGGAAAGAGAGAAAAAAAAAGGAGAGAGTTTGATCCATACCTTGCCCTATATGCAAAAATTAATTTAAAATGGATCAAAGACCTAAATGTAAGACCTAAAACTATAAAAATTCTAAGAGAAAATATTGGAGAAAATTCTTTGTGATCTTGAGTTAGGCAAAGATTTCTTAAATCATTTCTTAAAGCATGATCTATTTTAAAAAATTGATAAGTTATACTATCAAAATTTAAAACTTCTGCCCTTCAAAAGCCATTATTAAAATAATTTTAAAAAATCCATAGACTGGGAGAAAATATTTCCAAAGCATCTATCTTACAAGAGACTTGTATCCAGATATATAAAAAACTCTCAAAACTCAACAATAGGCCAGCAAACAACCCAATTTTAAAAACTGGTGAAAGATTTGAACTTGGCCAAAGAAGAGATATGAATTTACAAATAAGCAGATGAAAAGATATTCAACATCATTAATCAATACAAAAATTCCAGCTAAAATTACAATGAGCTACCACTATATACCTATTAAAATGACTAAAACATACAACGTGTGGGCAAGGATGTGGAGGAACTGGAGCTCTCACACACAGTGGTAGAAATGTCAAATGGTGCAAACACTTTGGAAAGGAGTTCGGCAATATACCTTCCTTAAGATATAGCCATTCCATTTCTCGGTGTTTTCCCAAAAGGAAAGAAAACATATGTCCATAGAAAAGCTTATACGTAAATGTTCATAACAGCTTTATTTGTTATAGGCCCAAATGGTAAACATCCCAAATATCCATTAACAAGTAAGAGGAAAAACAAACTGTGATATATCCATACAATGGATTGCTACTCGGCAATCACAAAGAACTGTTGATATACACAACACGGATAAATCTCAGAATAAATATTCTGCATAAAAGAGGGTAGAGCAAAAAAAAAAGTAAAAAGGAGCACATACCACATGATTCCATTTCTCATAGGATATGGCAGCGCCATGTGTATACTTGCTCCTGAAGACCTTCCCGTGGGACAAAATGCGGAGGTGGAAGAGAGTGACATTGATAATCCTGACCCAGTATAGGCCTAGGCTCATGTGCGTGTTTGTGTCTCAGTTTTGAACAAAAAAGTTTAAAAAGTAAAAAATTTAAAAATAGAAAAAAATGGTACAGGATAAGGATATAAAGAAATTATGTTTGTATAGCTGTGCTTGCTTGCATTTTATTCTAAATGTTATTACAAAAGCTAAAAAAATGAAAATGTTTATAAAGAAGAAAATTACAGTAAGCTAAGGTTAGCTTACTATTGAAGAAAGAAAATAATTTGTTATTAATTTAGTATAGCCTGGTGTGCAGTGTTTATACAGTCTACAGCAGTGGACAGTGGTGCCGAGGCCTTCACATTCACTCAACACTCACTCACTGGCTCACCCAGAGCAAAATTCATGGGAAGTGCCCTAGACAGGTGCACCATTTTTATCTTTTATGCTGTATTTTTATTGTGCCTTCTCTATGTTTAGATATGTTTAAGTACATAAATATTTATCATTGTGTTACAAATGCCCACAGTATTCAGTACAGTAACATGCCGTACAGGTTGATAGCGCAGGAGCAATAGGCCGCCCCATCTAGCCTAGGTGTGCAGGAGGCGGTTCCATCCAGGTCTGTGTAGTGCACTCTATGACGTTCGCACAATGATGGAATCTCCTAACAATGCATTCTCAGAGCGTATCCTGTCGTGAAGTGATACATGACTCTATTCCATTTGTTGAATACCTCACTTCCCACCCAGTTCAGAAAATTAGGACATTGTTAACCCTCATCATGCTGCCTTCCATTAGAAATCTGGAAAGTTGTTTTGGCAACGATGTACCTGCCATTCAACTGGACCCTCGGCAGAAGCACACCAGGGAGCTCTTTCCAAGGTTACAATGAGAAATCGAGTAAACCAGCATTCCGGTGCCCAGCCCAGGTCCTCGTT
The DNA here is from genome assembly GCA_963575035.1 of Avahi laniger. Classification (NCBI taxonomy): domain Eukaryota; kingdom Metazoa; phylum Chordata; class Mammalia; order Primates; family Indriidae; genus Avahi; species Avahi laniger. Next base: position 19,497 of record CAUYSK010092584.1, on the reverse strand, counting down.
CTACGTGGAAGAGAGACGAGAATGTTCCCTTGGATTCATAAGATGGAACCACATTGCCCAGCTGGGGATGGGAAACGCATCCTGGACATCTCGGAATGGTCAAAGCCCCATGATCCCGGTGACTCTTGAATGTCGCCTGCCCCCAGGAAAATGAACAGGAAGGAACTGATTGAAACTGATCCTAAATAGGAGCACAATTCTCTTGGTTTTCCTTCAGAAATAACTCGATGCCTTTCAATTAATTTACAGAATCCGTCTATTTGTGACACAGTAGAGAAGGTTCTCTCTCAAGGGTGTGCTTCGGTTTTTGTGGCATAAGGAAGGACAGAGACCAAATCCCCCATTACCGTTTTCACATTTTATTCTGTGCCAGTGATGAGATGATCAGACTGAGAGGGCTGTTGGAAATGAAAGTAGAAAAACACCAGATAATTCTAGGGCACCGTATTCCATCTAATTTCCATTTGTACCAGAAAGGAAATGCAGCGTCTTATCAGCCCAGGAGAGTGAAACTGTCCAAGGAAGTTTCCAGACTCCGAGAGGGAAGCGAGGGGCTTTCCGAGTCCCCAGGCAGCTGCAGGCTGCAGGCTCCCGGCTCCCATCCCCACGTCGGTGGCCGTGGAAGGGCCTCCCCGGCTGCGTGACAGCGGGGCAGCGAGCTGGCCAGCCCCGGGGCAGGCTGGAAGGGAGTGTTCTGCATTTGCTGGGGCAGCCCTGGGTCTGCTTCCGGCTCCTCTGCCCACCTCGGCCCACGTTGCCAAGCCCCTGTGCCTGTCAAAGTCAAGCTGGCCAGAACAGGGTGTGTCTGCACCGGACAGGTACGCATCATTGCTCCCATCTGCCCTGGTTTTGTTCCGAGTCAGGTGTGAGCATGGAAAGTTATAAGGCCATTGACTTCCAACACTCAGGATCGAATCTTCTCTTTTAAAAAATTTAGGTCTATCTCTTTGGTGAAAAAAAAATCGGCAACCTAAAGCAAGACTTCCATGCAAGAAGGGAAGGGTGAGGAACGCCAGCCCTGACAGAGGTGGGCTGTGTGCACTGGCTCCGGGTCAACAAGCCCAAAGTGCATGTGAGTTGTCAGAACGTTCAGGGCTGCTGGTTCAAAGATGTGGGTGATCCCAGTAACATGCGGGGAAGACCCCCTATCAAGTCCCACACCCAACAGGGCACCGCCTCAAGGGTGACCACCAACCACTGATGAGTTGTTGCTCTGTGCACAGTGGTGGCTCAGTTGGACTTGGGGGAGCTGTTCTGGAGCCCCCACATAGATGCAATCCCCTCTCAGTCAAGCCTGCTCCAGGGACCCTTTCTCCCCTTCTCCCCCAACAACAGCATAGGAACGCCTGACCCCCCACATTTCCTCCTATGGCAGCAGATCCCCAGGTTTTAGAACATTTCGCTTTCTCTTACCACAGACAATGAAGTTACAGAGGATAAGATGAGATTTCCGAAGTCCGAGAAGGAAGTGAAAATTGTTTCTCCATCCCTTTGAGGATATTGTAGCCCCTGTTCCAGAAGATGCGTTGCTATGGTGATGGGAGGACTAGATGCTGAAACTGGGAGAGGGTGGCAGGGTGCAATGGGAAAGCGGAGTTTTGGAGGGTCGAATGAGTCTTCTTCAAAATGTTGGCGCTTTTAGCAATCTGCCAGGTGTTCTGTGACTCAGTAGGCTAATATGAAAACCTTCTAGACTCTTCAAGACATACAAAAATCTCTGTCTTTCCTGCATGACCCTAACAATCCGTATCGGTCAGCCTTGCCAGGTTGTGCTGCAGCAACAAACAGCTCCCAAATCTCGGGAGTGCATAACCACGGACTGTTATTTCTTGCTCATGTTACGTGTTGGCTTGGCTGTGGCTCTGGTCCAAGTGTCTTGCTCCTTCTAGAGAGACAAGCCGAAGGAGTAGTCCCAATCTGGGATGGCCCATTTTCTTGGCAAAGAGCGGAGATAACTGGCAGAAACACTCACTGGTTCTTAAAACTTTTGCTGGGATGTGATGTCTGTCGTGTCTGCCCACACGCCATTGGCCACAGTAAGCAGGACAGCCACATCTGACGCCAGCGCGACACGAAGAAACTGTACCCGTCCCCTAGAGGAGGCACCGGGAAGGACACAGAAGTGATTGGTCCAGAGAGGGGCAGTGAATATTCGGGACAAATAACATGAACTACGGCACATCCCAGGAAGCCATTCGAAAGGGGGTCCTGGTCTGCTGACACCACAGAGCAGACAAAAATATCAAAGATACTAAAATATTTTGAATCCACTGGAAGAAAGCTGTGATATAGATATTATGACTCATTCAGAAATGTTCTTGTGGTGGATTGGTATACCTTAAAAGGATAATTTGGTCCTGCTCAAACTCAGAAAACCACTTAGGGCTTTCAAAACCAAAAGAGGTGCCAAGGCATTTTGAGAGAGGCCATTAGTGGGAGACGTGGCAAGTTACCTCCGACTTATTAAAAAAGAAAACGATTTTATAAATGAGTCCATTACGAAGTATTCATGAGATATTAGGGCTCTGAGACCTGGGTGAATAGGCGGGAAAGAAAGATAATTAGGGCAGTTAGAAATCTGCTATTTTGTGAGCTTGCCAAAGGAAATAATTTCTATGTTTGTTCTTCCGTAGTCATGATGGCGTTGCACGGGGCCTGCACAAAGCTGGGCACTGTGAGAAACAAGGTGATGGGGACACCATCCCTGGCTTGGGGACTCATGTCTGGGTGGGGGAAGGGAGGCAAACATTTAAACCAATAAACTGCAATACGTGTGCTGTGTACGATACCAGAAATACTACAAAGCACAGAGGTAGCCAAGAAAGATCGGGTTCCCTCCAGTGGATATGGAGGGTTTCTTAGGGGCTGTGATATCTCAGCCGTGTATTGAAGGTGACTAAGCAAGCAAGGAAAGGGGAAAGCTGGAAGGGCATTCAAGGTGAAGGGAACAGCAAGTGCAAAGGCAAGGATGTACAAAACTGCATGGTATGTACGCATATCTGAATCAGAAATGGCACCACCTTTATATAATGTAAAAAATCAGTTAGGAATATTATTGTGGGCTCTCCTGAGCGTGTGCCTGTGAAGGTTTATGTGGAAACTCCACCTCTGTGCTCTCGCATAAACGAGTATATGTCCATGATGTGAACCTCCTTACATGTAGCTCCCTTGTTCAGTGCACAACCTGAACACCTGTACATGCAGGGCCTTATTGGCAGGACTCTAAGCATTTGGTATTGCTAGAACATAAAGTAAAACCAGAGGTGGCTGGGGCCTTGCGTGCTGGGGAGTGGCGAGGCAGAGAGGAGGAAAGAGTGATGGGAAATCACTAGCTGTGGCTAGCCAGGCGGGCAGAGTGAGTGTGTGAAGGAACTTGTGTGCTTGCTGACAGTCCACAGTGCAGAACTAGGGAGGTGTCTAAGAGCCACGTGCAGAAGCTCACCCTGGCGGCAGGGAGGGCGTGGGAGGCTGAATATGGCCCCCTCCAAACATCCAGCTCCTAATCCTTGAAACCCTACCTTATGTGGCCAGAGGGGCTTTTCAGATGTCCTGCCATTAGGGAGGGATCTTGAGACAGGAAGATTACCCTGGATTATCCGTGTGGCCCACAGTAACCAGGAATGTCCCTATAAAAGGAGGGCAGAGGGAGATCAGGGTGCAGAGGGGAGGAAGGCCATGTGACGATGGGGACAGGGAGGCACGTGAAGATGCTAGGCTGGGGCTGCGATCGTGGAGGAGGGCGCCAGGAGCCAAGGAGGGCAGGGAGCGGCGCTCTAGAAATGGCCCCACAGGGCCCCCAGAGGGAGCGCGGCCCTGCTGACACCTCGGTGTGTGCTCAGTGAAACCGTTTCGGACTCCGACCTTTGAACAGTAAGGGAGTAAATCTGTGCTGTTTGACGGTACGACGCGTGTGGTGCTTCGCTGCAGCAGCCGCGGGGAACCAGCACAGGGCACGGCTCAGAGCAGCGGCCCCAGCCTGTTTGGCACCAGGGACCAGTCTCATGGAAGACAGTCTTTCCACCGTGGGGGGCAGGTGTGTGGGGGTGTAGGCAGCAGGGCTTTGTGGCCCGCTACCGCTACCAGACCGCGGCCCGGGGGTCGGGGACCACAGTCTTAGAACAGCCAAAGCTCACACCAGAGGATTCCAGGCAGTGGGAGAACCCCAGAGCTGCCAGAGAAAATACTAGAACTTGCATTTTTATCTATTTTGTACTGCATCCTTTTAAATGTCTATTTGGTGACTGCTTCGTTGTATACTAGGGAAAGGTTTACACACGTAATGTACAAGTATACACACACATGTCCTGGGAGTGCCTGCCAGAATCTTTTTTCTGATACAGATGCACAATCAGCAACACTGTGGGGGCCCCTGGCCCAGAGGCAGGGAGGGCGGGCCCAGCCGGGGGAGGGGAAGGGTCTGCTCCTGAGGTGGTGGCGGTGGTCACCAGGGACGGGAAGGGTAGGAGATCAGATTTGCTGGGCGTGAGGCGCCCAGGAGCATCTAAAGAATTTGGGTACACAGATTGTGGTTCAGAGGAAAAATCGGGCTTGGGGACATCCCTTTGAGAGCGATCAGGACCTGGGAGGGCCAGGGTGGGAAGCTGAGGTCACAGTGTGCGGGGGTTGGAGAGAGAGGGAGACAGCCGGGGAGGGGAAAGCGATGCTTGTCACCTGGCAGGAGGAGGGGGCGGGGCGGGGCAGGAATGAAGAGTCCCTTAGTGTCAAACGTTATGGAGAATCACGTGGGCTGCTGTGCGGCTTTGGGCTTGGGGAGTCCACGGGGACCTAGACCAAGATGGATTCATTCAGCGGCTGGGATGGAAACCAGGCGGGAATGGACTCAGCAGGTAACTGGAGCTGAGAAAGAGGGTTTCTGAACCTCACTGCCTTTTTGTGGATCAGAATGGAAACAACAAAGTTCTCGTTTAGAGAAAAATGTCCAGTTGTTATTTGGAGGAAATCTGAACGGTGAGGGATGGGGCCAGGGCTCGCGGAATGGAGATGCTGTTTGAAAGCCCTTTTGCAATAGAGGGAGGGACGCAGCGCCCCAGGGAGGAGGGGGCTTGGCTCTGCCCCACAGCTCGGGGACACAAGCCCACCCACGCCGGCCTCCTTGTCCCACTGCGCCCTGACAACTGCTGTCGGGATCCCAACAGGCTGGGGAAGCGGTTCATGAACGAGACAAAGTCTACAAGAGTTACAAACATACCCTTTACTTTATTGTAGGCATGTTCGTGTGAGGCAGTGATTTTTGTGTGTGTGGCATCTTGTTATTCTCTGGTAAAGTTAAATAAACACTGATTCGCTTTCGTAGATACAGCACAGTGGAATGAGTGTGCAGGGAGGAGGGGTTGTTTTAATGACGTAAGCTTTGGTCCTTCCCCCACCCCCCACTGCAAACAGCACTGAGCTCCCACCCCCCACAGTGATATCAAATATTTGTAATACCATGAATGACATCAGCATCCCCCTCTTTCTGGAACAACAGGCTGACTCTTTTGGAGGGGTTACTGGGACGAGTGGGACAGGATGCAGGGGCCAAAGAAACGACCAGTTTGAGATTCTGAGTCATGAGCTGTCGTAATTAGGAGGCACACAGAGCGTGTTGCTGTTGCTGTGTTTGCCTCCCATTTCCTATAAAAAGTTTTGGGAATTAAAATAATAGGCCTTTAAAAGAAGGCCTGAGTAGGGCTCTACTTAGTGGCCTGTATGGGGCATGTTAGCCACAGACAAACCCAAACAGACCAGACCAGTGGCCAGACTGAAATGTCACCTCCAGCAGCCTGGCTCGGGGCAGAGGAGGAGGGAGGAACCCAAGCAAGGGGACCCTCATTACTCACTGGAACAGGCTGGGAAGGGGTCCCAGGGAATCTACCTGCAAGGGTTAAGCAATCAGGGTGAAGTGTGCAGAGAAGTATAAATAAAATAAACATCACTGAAGACATATAACTTTGCAGTTACACAGAGACGGCCGATGCTCCAGGACAAGCACAAAGAGCCCACTCTGACCACCGTTGTCAGAGGAGGGCGTTAGGGTGGGAACTCGTAGCTCAGGATGAGAAAGAATTCTCGACACAAAGGTTAGGACAGAAAGAAGTAAAAAGAGTATTTTAGTTTCCCAGAGAGAAGAACAGGCACGGCACGAAAGAAGAAAAAGAAGTACCCGTGGCAAGGGTAAGGCGTTTGGGTTTTTTACTGGGATAAAGGGAAAGAGAAAACAAAGAGTAGTTCTTGCTGCCACTGGTAGAGAAGGCAGCTATGAGGCGGCTGCCTTTGCTTTTCCTTTTGTTCCCCACCCCCTTCTCTGTGGGGCTGGCTTTATCAGTGCCTGGGGATGTGGGAGAGAGTTCGCACCCCTGCTGTCTGCTTGGGGACTCTTCAAGTGCTGTTAAGACAAACTCCCAAAGGCAACAAGTTAAACCACAGATGGTTAAGCAGTTACCTTTTCTCTCTTCTTCCTTTTTGTTAGATAGTTTATTAGCAGTGCCATCCTTTCAGAGGGCTTGTGCAGACAAGGCACAGAACGTTGGTAAGAGGTTGCCATGCTGAGTCCAAACACATCCTGGCCCAAGGTCTCAGTTAGTTTCCTGAGTCTCCCTAGCAAGGCGGAAACACAGCTGGCCCATGAAGTGGGGGCACACAGGCCTTTCTTTATGGGGCCAGCCAGGGACAGCCTCCAGGGCACGCCTCGGCCAGGGCACAGGGGAGAGCAATGTCGCAGAAGTGGCAGCAGCCCCGTGGCTGCCATGGGGTTGGCTCTGCATCCGAAGCACACAGCGATGCATGTTGTGATCTGAAGGGCTCAGAAGCCCACCTCACCCCAAAGAAGTCCCACACAGATGCCTGAAATTCCAGCACTGTCCGTTAATTCCTTAGAGTAAGCAGTGTCCTCTTAGTGCATCCCCTTTAAACTCTACGAACCCACACAGAGCAGTACAACGAGTGCTCCTGTCTCCTGGGAGATTTGGGTGGAAGAGAAGTCACCAGAAAGCTAAAGAGAAAAGATGAGGCAGGGTCTGTAACTCTAATTCTGTAAAGGGCTGATGGTCTCTGTCCCAACTGTTTGCGCTCTGCCACCGTAGCATGAATGCAGCCACAGACATTTCACAAATAAAGTGGCGTGGCAGTGCTCCAATAAACCTTTAGTGATGGACACTGAAATTTGAAATTTGAATTTCACATGATTTTCATATGTCATGAAATATTATTCTTCTAATTTTGGGGGACCATTTAAAAACGACTAATGCTAGTCATACAGAAATAGGTCTCAGGCTGCGTTTGACTCATGGACGGTGCCTTGCTGGTCCTGGCATAGGAACACTCAGGAGGGCATCGTATGCAGGAGAAGAAAACGTGGAGCACGGTGGTCATTTACCTGAGCGCAGGATAATCTTATCGATGAAGGCTCTGAAAGCCCCAGCGGGGCGGGCTGCCTGGGGAAGGGCGCCTGCGGGTCCCAGGGAGGTGGGAAGTTGCCATGTGCCTGCCCTCTGTGTCCTGGCCCCGAGTCAGCCACTTAACGGGCTCCTGCAGCGAAAAGGCAGAGGGAATTTATCACCTGCTGCCGCTCCAGCGGCTCCTGGGGGGATGGAATGGTAGATTGTCACCCCCATGCAGCTGTGGGCGGGGAAGTCGCTGCCCCAAGTCTCAGGCTGTGGAACCAGAGCAGCCACGTGATGTGACAGTGTGAAGCGAAAGCAGCCACAGAGGGAGGTGTCGGAGAGACGAGAAGAGATGCTGCGGCTCCAGGCTTCCCCAGGAGTTGTTTCCTTCCTCCAACCAGCCCCGGCAGGACAGAGGGAAGGTACCACTGAGGACAGGGACACGCTCAGAGGGTGGCAGAGAGGCGGCAGACAGTGGGCTTTGCTGTTGATGTGCTGTTATATTAGTCAACACTATTGCAAGCGATAAAATCCAAGTCCAGCAACCCCAAGTGAAAAAGGTGATTCGTCTTTCCAGTGACTGGGGTGTGCGTGGGAAAGCCGTGCTCAGGGCCGCCTGGGTACAGGGACAGAGACCTCACGGGCACCTGCTCCACCTCCCAGACCAGCCTCTGCACAGCCAGGGACAGGGAGTTGGCAGCTCTGACCTTCCGTCCAAATGGGGAAGGAGCCCTTCCTCTCTGATTTGCAGGGACCGAAGGAGGGTGTGCAGCCGGCTCACTGAGTCCTGCTCACGTCTGGACCCACCCAGGTCAGGGTGGCGTGGCCAGTGTCAGGGCCAGGACGGGGCAGGGAGGCTGAGAGGGCTGCTTTCACCGGGCCCCGTGGCAGTGAGTGAGGAGTGCAGCCCCCTAAGGGCCACTGTGGTCTGAACAAAGAATAAATGTCCCCCCAGCCGCCCCTGCCACCCACTGCAGCTCTGAAGGACTTGAGGAATCCCTGCGTGGCGTGAGCAAAACATCTCTGCCCCTCTAAGAACAGCCAAAACAGGCCGGGAAGCTCGGCTCCGAGAAACCATAGAGTTTGTGCAGAGTGGGGTGCCGATGGAGGTGGCAGAAAAGTCAATGGGGGTGGTGGTCGTCGTCAAAAACAGAAACAAGCTCTCTGGAGCTCTGAATCTGCCCTTTCTGGCTCTAGGCCTTAAATGGCCTTTCCTTGCTTTCTTCCTCTGGCGATCTCCCATTCGTCCCTCAAGACACAGTGCAACTGTCCCGGCCTCTGGGAAGCTGGCCTCCGTTCTCCAGGACAAAGCTAGTTTCTCACTCCTGCTCCGGGGTTCCAAGAGTATTGCATTCGCCTTACTGGATTTTAGTCTCTGGCTTGTGAGCGCTGCCTTTCTCCCTGGCAGTGCAGCCACTGAGTCTCACTATGGGAAGTTTTTCTTTCAGCACCTGGGGCAAGAACCTGGCCTCAGCAGGTGCTCTGGCCTGTTTTGTGGGTGGATGAACTAAACAGCAAGGTGTATACTCTCCATGGCAAATGGTGTTGTTTGCCCACCTGTTTCTCTCCCAGTAGAACCCAACTCCCATGACAGAGGCTGAAAGTGCTAGGTACTTGTGTACCTAGCCTCCCTTGCAACTGGGGATTGGCAAGTGACCCATTCATGGTTAATAAAACTTAAGAAGTCTTCAAGGGGCTTTTCCTCCTCCTTGATATAAAGAGCACTTCAAGAGAGAAGAGCTCTCTGTCCTATCTTCTTCCTTCCTGTCTTTGAACACAACTGTGAGAGAATGTGATGCCTGGAGCTGTGGCAGTCATCTTGAGACCATGAGGCAAGAGTCTGAAGACAAAAAGAGCCAATGTGTTCAAAATGATGCGGTGGAGAGATTGAAACATGCCTGGATTTTTTATTATTCACCCTTAGATCCAACCTGGGAAATATCTACTTCCAGATTGCTTCTAAGATACAATAAAATCCCCTCTTGTTTAAAGCCACTTTTAGTGGAGAATTCTGTTACTGGCAGCAGAGACCAGGCTAACTGACACATGCTTTCCTGCCCATGACACCAGGTAGGGACTCTATAGTACAAACGACATCTTTTCCCATCTAGTACCAGTTTAGAAAACTAAGGGCACAAAACTGCCTCAAAATTTAAAATTATGAAGGCATTGTCCAACTCTCAATTTATTTTAATTAAGTAATGTTCTATGAATAGTAATGTTCTATGGCTTGAGCTTAAACCCAGAAGTCAGCCACCTGAGTATGTGTGTCTCAGTCACTTACCTGTTTTGTCTTGCTTCCCTTGTTTGTGAAGCATCATACCCCTCCCCAAGGCTCTGACCCTGAAGACGGGGCACCATGAATAAGGATGCTCTGCCACCAGGGTGACATTTCACTCAATAATATACTCAAATCAATGAATTATGCAAATATGTTGAAAAGCTATGTGCTGGGTTGCCTTAGGTGAAACAAAAATCAAGGCAAATGTGTACTTCATCTGTCCAGCCAATGCGATAGTCTGAATAAAGTTAGTCACATATCACAAACTCAAAACTTTGCATTTAGAAGCTGAGCAGAAGCTGGTCAGGGGGACAGAGGCACCCCACTGGCCAGTCCACAGGACGAGGGGGTGAAGTGTGTCCAAGAGCGGAGGTCAGAGTGTGCGGAGCCGTGGGTCATGCTGAGGAGTCTGGGCTTGCTGAGGGGTTGAAGGAGCCATCGGAGGGTTCAGGTGGAAGAGCCGTGGTCTAACACGCCTTGTAGAACCACCACGCAGCAGCCTGTCTGGACAGAAGGGAGGGAGCTGGGGTTTGGGCCACAGAGCCTCAGAGTTACGGTTCTGATCAGCGCCTGCCGTCTAGCGCTGAGCCTACGGGATGCGGGTCATGCACGGTGCCTGAGACACAGGAAGGGCTCACAGACGGCCACCGCTACCGTGTCTATCAGTGCGTGTCGGCCACCACCGTGAGCACACTGATGGCTAAATAGAACAGAACTCTGAGGACACAGTTTCTATCGGCAACGCCTAAGGCCACCAAGCCAGTGACGTGCCACACACACTTGCCGACGACCTGCCTCGGTGGCCCTGTGACTGTGCCTTGTCCTCGCCCTCACCCTCCAGCTGGCTCACCAGGGCCTTGCTCCCGCCCTCGCACTGGGCGCAGGAGCTGTGTCGTGGAGGAGGTGCTACCTTCTGGTACCGTGGGCAGGGCCCACGTCAGGCTTCAGTCAAGTCCCTGGCAAGAAATGTTTCCGTTTCCTTGAGGCCTCCACCAGGAGTCCCGTTCCGTGTGGCGCAAATCCATGTCGAGCCCGGACCAGCCCGTGCCCCCGCAGACATCACGCGTCGATTACCGCACTCTCTCCTGCCAAGCGGGAAGTGCGCCTGGACGTCCTGGCCGCGGCGCTCGGCGATCCACTGCCGTTGACTGGTCTAAGCCGGCCCGGGCCTTTCCAGGGGCCGTCTCAGCCCATGCACGCTGCCGAGACAGAATGCCTGAAACCAGGTCGTTTATATGCACGAAAATGTATTTTCCGACAGTTCTGGGGGCTGGGAAATGCAAGATCAAGGCAGTGGCATCCTGCAAGGGCCTTCCTGCTGTGCCACCACGCGGCTGAAGGTGGCAGGGCCAAGAGAGGGTGAGAGAGAGTGAAAGGGGGCCGACCCCCTCTTATAATGAACCCACCTCAGGTGAGAGCAGCATTCACCGCTCGCTCTGCCTTCGTGGCTCACCTCCCAACACTGTTGCATTGGGGATCATGTTTCCAACACATGCTTTTTTGGGGGGACACATCCAGGCTGCAGCAGGCCCCCTATGCCCTGTGCTCAAGTCTCCAGGATTCCTGCTCTGCTGCTCTGGAGTGAACGCGACGGCACTAATGCTCCCGGGCCCTCCTGTCTCTCCCCTTCTCCAGGGAGGAAGAGGTTTAATACCGGTGAGACCAGCACTTCCTAATCCCCACCGGAGCAGGGGTGAACTTGCTGAAGGAGGATTCAGGCCCTCTCACCCCGCCCGCCCCGCTCCGAGTCACAGGCCCAGGGGAGCTGCAGGCTCCTCCTTGCAAGTGGGGGTGGGGAGGGAACTGTTGGTTGAAAAAAAACATTTTGACTTTTCAACAGTCCCTGTTGTTTTATCCAATTTCTCTGCAGCCTATAATCAGAGTATACATTTCTAGTTGTCCTGAGTAAGAAACAATTAGATAATTAATTAGAAGGGAGAAAGGTGAAGACATTGTCTGGGGCTTCAGTGGCTTTGATAAGAATTTGCAAAAACCAGAGGAAGCCCAGAGAACTGCAGAATTTGAATTGTTGAAATGGCAAAATTGCAATCAAACAACTGCAGAATTGTGGAGATTGTCTGCAAATGCACACTGTCTTTGCTCCCCAGAAGCGGCCGTTTCCCTGGCAGTCACATGCATCCCTGCCTCCCTTACGTGAAGGTCTGTGGTCACTTTCTCTAACGTCACAGTCAGAATTCCTGAAATCCATGGGTATAAATCTAAACGCACCAGGCTTCATTCCAAACAGGAGGGGCTTTTTTCCTCCAGAAAATGCAATGAATTTACAACACGGTATCAAACATCTTCAAAACCTAGTCGTGAAAGTCACGTGCTTTATTATATTAAATAAAAAGAAATCGCTAAGGGACAAAAGCACCAAGCAGGCTAATAGCCAACAAGATTAGTCACTGCTCATCAATTTATATTTAAATGAAAAGTAGGAAAACAACCCAGTGTACTGAAAGTACAACAAAAAAGATGAAATAATCTTTCAGCTGACAAAATATGTTATTTTGAATATATTTTAACTCCAACGGTAGGCTGAACACCGATTTCTGATCTTATTTAAGGAAAAAGCTTGGGGGCTTACTTGTGTCTTGGCCCTTCCCTCAGGGTTCCTGAGGCAGCGCCAAGCCCGCTGTCCAAAGTGAACTCCAAGCTCTGCCCCAAGCCTGGGGACAGCACTGTCCTCCGTCCATCCTGTTGTCAGGCCAGAACCCCAGCAGGCAGCCTTAACATTTTATTTCTCTCCCACCCTGTCTCACCAATGTGTGGCCCAATCCATTAAGTGTTCCCTCCTAGGTCTCTCAAATCCGTCTACTGCTCTCTGTCCCAACCACCAGGGCCAGCACAGGTGGCTGCGCACTGTGCAAATGCCACCGGCCAGGTCATTACTCTTGCCTGTTCTATGAGAATATTCACCAACGCGTCTCCTTCCCTTTTGGCCTCTCTAAGCCATTTTCCAACCTACAGCTGGAGTGATCTAAAATGCAGATCTAATCATGTTGTTCCTTTGCATAATTGCTCTTAGGGCCTGGCCTGGCCTTCTCTCTCTGAGTCACTACCCATTATGTTCCCAGGCGTCCCTGTGTGGCCTGGTCCTCTCCTCACCTCTGCCCGTCCTCAGCTCCAGCCACTGTGTACTTCCTACGGCCACTCAAGGCTGTCGGCACAGTCCGTACCCACCGCCTCCAACAGGCCAATCGTACCCTCACTCTGAGACTGTCCCTCTCCTGGTGGCACTCGACATCACGGTGTGTTCGATGTATCCCATTATTTCTGTGGATCTGTCTTTGATGAGTGTCTGTCAGCACCGTATAACAGGAATTACGTCCCCTCTATTTTTTTACTTGTAAATAAATCCCCAATAACTAGAACAAAGTCCGTGTTCAACAAACATCTGTTCAATGACTGAATTATCGAAACAATATGGCGTAATATAATAATTATGGCATTCTTTCCAGAAATGTTAAATGCCCACTCAATTTTACATTAAGGTTTCCTGGTGTTTGCTATTATTAAATGCTTTAATAAATAACTTTAAACGTAAAACTCTTTTGATCACTAAACCCAAGGTTAAAGATAAAGGCTCTTTGGCATATATTGCCAAAATGCTTTTGAAATACCTATATTCTACCTTAATATAATAATTTTCTGACAATTTTTCTAATTTGATGAAAATTATTAATTTGCATTTCCTTGGTAAAAGTGAATAGCTCATATTTTGTAGCCGTCTACATATCCTTATTGATAACATTTCATTTATGTCCTATGTCCTTTGTGCATTTAACCAGTGGAGTCTTAACATTTTTTTTAATTCAACTATATGAACTTTTCAAGTAAGAGTTTGTCTATCACACCTCATACATATTATTTTGCCTTTTTAGCTTATGTGATGTTTGATATATTAGATACTTAAACATATTCTACAATCAAAGATTTTTTTACCTGTGTGTTCTTAACCTTGTTTTTAGATCTGCAAGCGGTGCTGAGAGTGTGGTCTCTGGGCTAGCAGCACTACCATCAGCCAGGAGCACGTCGGAAATGCAGATTCAGACACTCAGCAATCGTTTTAGCAAGCTCTCTAGGTGACTCTGATGAAAAGGAAAATTTGGGAGCCACTGCTCATGAAACACCTTCCTCAACGCCTCACCAAAGCTTTCCTCTGATCATTATGTTTCACTTGACTCCTTTTGGTATATATTATAATAGAAAGGATAAAATGATTTTTTTCTTCCAAACCTCCATTGATTCAGGAGGCTTCCTTTAAGTCTTATAAACATTCAAATTTCCCTCTTGCCTTTTTTCTTTTTTTAAATTGCTTTATTGAGATATATTTCACACACCATAAAATTTACCCATTTAAAGTATACAGTTCAGGGGTTTTTGGTGTATTCAGAGTTATGCAAACATTCCATTATCCCCACATTCATATCTGATTTAGTTATTTCCATCTTCTATTTTTTTCTTGGTGAGTCTAGCTAAAGGTTTGCCAATTTTGTTGATCTTTCAAAGAACCAACTTATGCTTTCACTGATTTTTCTATTGTTTTCTTTCCTCTATTTTACTTATTTCTACTCTAATGTTTATTATTTTTTCCTTCTGTTTGCTTTGGGTTTAGTTTGCTCTTATTTTTCTAGCTGCTGCTGCTTTTTTTTTTTTTTTTTTTTTTTTTTTTTGGAAATTTATCTGTTTATTTTTTTACTAGCAAGTATGTAGAGCAAAGGAAATTTATTTAAAACTAGAATCCTGGCCGGGCGCGGTGGCTCACGCCTGTAATCCTAGCTCTCTGGGAGGCTGAGGCGGGCGGATTGTTTGAGCTCAGGAGTTCGAAACGAGCCTGAGCAAGAGCGAGACCCCGTCTCTACTAAAAATAGAAAGAAATTAATCAGACAACTAAAAATACATAGAAAAAATTAGCCGGGCATGGTGGCGCATTCCTGTAGTCCCAGCTACTCGGGAGGCTGAGGCAGAAGGATTGCTTGAGCCCAGGAGTGTGAGACTCTGTCTCAAAAAAAAAAACTAGAATCCTATACTTGATTAATAAACTATCAATCACATGTAAGATTAGAATAAAGGTATATTTAGACTTTCAAGACCACAAAAAAATTTACCTTCATTTACTCCTTTCTCAGGAAGCTACTGAAGGTTGCATTCCCCTAAAATGAGAGAATAAACCAAGAAAAAAGAAGAGATAAGATACAGAACATAGAAGATTCAACGCAGGAGAAAAATGAACAGAGATGCCCCAACAACTGTGCACTAGGCATAGACTGGTGCTTTTCCTAGATTCTTAAAGTGGAAGGTTAGGTTATTAATTTGAGATATAGCTTCTTTTCAGTGTAATCATTACAACTACAAATGTCCCTCTCAGCACTGCCTTAGCAGCATTTCATGACTTTCGGTACATTGTGTTTTCATTTAGTATTTCCTAATTTCCCTGGTGATTTCTTTTTTGACTCATTGATTATTTAGGATGTTGGTTAATTTTTACATATTTGTGAATTTCTCAAATATCCTTCTGTTGTTGGCTTTTAATTTCATCCCATTGGTTGCAGAACATATTTTGTGTGACTTTTAATCCTTTTTAATTTATTGAGACTTACTTTATGGTCTAACATCTGGTCTATCCTTGAGAATGTTCCATATGCCCTTGGGAACAATGTGCTGCTGGGGGGAGTGTTCTACAAAGCTCTGCTATGATAGGTGTTGTTGGTTTATAGTGTTGCTCAAGTCTTCCATTGCCTTGACAGTCTTCTGACTTGTTGTTCTATCCATTATTGGAAATGGGGTAAGTCTTCAACTGTTCCTGCTAAATTGTCTTTCTCCTTTAAATTCTGTCAGGTTTTACTTTACGTATTTTAGGCCTCTGTTGTTAGACGCATAGATGTATATAATCATTATATCTTTCTAGTAAATAGGCCCTCTTATCATCCTAAAATGTCCTTCTTTGTTTTAGTAACAGTTTTTATCTTAAAGTCTATTTTTTTAAATATTGGTATAGTCACTATACAATCTAAACACTAGAGACCATCTAGTGTTTAATATGTGTCTCTTGTAGACAGCATATAGTTGGATTATTTTCTTATCCATTCTTCTATCTCTGTCTTTTGATTGGGGTGTTTAATCCACTTACGGTGGATTATAAATTACCTATAAGGTAGGGTTTATGTCTGTCATTTTTGCTATTTCTTTTTTTAATGTCTTCCAACTATGTTGTTTTATTCCTCCATTGCTGACTTCTTTTGTGTTCAACAGATATTTTCTATTGTATCTTTTTAAATTCTCTTGTTTCTTTTACTATATTTAAAAAATTTATTCTCTTAGTGGTTACCCTGGGGAATATAATTAGCATCTTAACTTAAAACAGTCTATTTTGGGCCAGGTGCAGTGGCTCATGCCTGTAATCCTAACACTTTGGGAGGCTGAGGTGGGAGGATCACTTGAGCCCAGGAGTTTGAGACCAGCCTGGCAAGAGCAAGACTCCGTCTCTACAAAAAACAAAAAAATTAGCCAGACATGTGGTGCACGCCTGTAGTCCCAGCTACTCGGGAGGCTGCGGCAGAACAATCACTTGAGCCCAGTAGTTGGAGGCTGCAGTGAGCTCTGATGACGCCACTGCACTCTAGCCTGGGCAACAGAGCAAGACTCTGTCTCAAGAAAAAACAAAAACAAAAAACAAACAAACAAAAAACTATTTTGGATTCATATAGTCAATTTCAATGGTGGTCATCAATAGTTGCTCCAGTATACCTTAATTCTCTCCTCACTCCTTTGTGCTGTTCTCATCATACAAATTACATCTCTATATAAGCCCATTGACTCAGTTTTGTTATTATTGCTTTAGGCAGCTGTCTTTTAAAACAGAAGAAAAGACTTATAAACAAAACTGTCTACATTGTCTTTCATAATACCTTTGTAGTTATCTTTACCAGGGCTCTTTATTTCTTCTTGTGGATGCAAGTTTAGGTCTAGGATCGTTTCAGAAACTCCCTTCGGTATTTTTTGGGGGGCAGGTATGCTAATGACAAATTCTCATTTTGTTTATCGGGCAATGTCTTAATTTCTCCTTTATTTTTTGAAGACGGGCCTAACTCGATACAGAATTTCTGGTTGAAAGTCTATTTCATCCCACTCTCCTGTGGCCTCCATGTTTTCTGATGAGAAGTCAACTGCTAATTTTATTGAGTTTCAGTAGTTTTAACAGCTATTTTTTTCTCAAGTTTTTTAACTATTCTCACCTGTTTGGTCAATTTTTCAGTTGAATGTTAGAAATATTTGCTTAAGCTCCCAAAAGTAATTCCATTGGAAATTAGAGTGTTATTTTATAAACAGATCATCTTAGAACATTCAGGCCTCCCATTCTGTTCTACTTTTATACTACTCAGCAAACTTACTGAATTTTTTTCATGTAGATTCCACTGTATCTTCCTTAGACATTATAAATTTTCTGTTGTGGCTCTGAACTGGGCTTACTGTGCCATGTTATTTTAATATGAAAAAATGCATCAGTATTTTCTGGGGTGAAAGAAAAACATTATGTACCTACAGTTAATGGAGTCAGGAAGGCTCATTCTGTAGGTGAGAGGTTTGTTATTTTCTTTTTCCTTTGAAGCAGCAAAGTATCTGTTCAAGTTACATCTTAAGCAGAACCTCAATTCATAAAAGCAAAAGCAGAGCTGTGTGGCTGAAGAAGAGGTCGAGGAGCGGCCCAAAGCCCTGCATGCTCTGTCTGCCTCCTGCTGCTTCTTACGGCGGCCGGGGAGGTGCTTTCCAACAACCGGATGCTTGGTCAACTGTCCTACGTGGGGCCCTTAGCATGGGCTCTTGCTTTTCAACACTGCATCCTACTTAAAGGTGTTTTTCCATTTCTTTACAGTGACCACTAACACATCTGAGTCTCAGTAAGATCCTGCCTCATCGACCTAGACCACCTGTCTCTGTCTGTCTCCTAAGTCAACAGGACACCGAACAGAAGCTTGATGATATGATGGGTTCAAGAGAGAAGACAGGATTTCTGTAAAACTCTGTCACTATTCCATCTGTGACATAATAAAAAACATATATTTGGTCTTTGTCCCCAGTGCCTGGCATAGAGCTCCTAAGACCCTGGGAGTAATCTGAGTGACAGGGGTGCTATGTGTATCTTTTATTCTATATTTGGTCTTTGACCTGGGTCTGGACACAAAGCTCCTAATTCCTTGGGATTCCCTGGGTGATAGGAGCATCTTTTATTCTAACAAGGTGGGCTTGTTCTTGGTGGGCTCCGGGATGGGGGCCGGTCACCAGAATGACCAAGCCATGAGTGGAAGATTGGAGCTTGCAGTTCCCACCCCCAGCTTCTGGGAAGGGCAGAGAGAGGCTGGAGCCCTGCTGTGCCTACGTGATGAAGGTTCTGTAAAAACCCCTCAACTATGAGGGCTGGAGAGCTTCCAGGTTGGTGAATATATCAGCGTGCTGGGAGGATGGCACACCCAACTGTACGCAGACAGAGGCTCCTGCGTTCAGTTCAGGATCCTTCTAGACCTTGCCCTATGTATCGCTTCTTCTGGGTGCTCAGATGTATCCTTTAAAATATCCTTTGCAGTAAATCAGCAACAGTAAGTAAACTGTTTGCTTGGGTTCTGTGAGCCACTCTAGCAAATGATCAAACCCAGAACAAGGTCATGAGAATCTCTGATTTAAAGCTGAGTCAGACAGAAGCTGTGGTAAGCTGGGTACCTACGACCTGCAGCTGGTGTGTGAACTGAAAGGCAGTCTTGTGGGACCGAGCCCCTCACCTGTGGGGTCTGCAGGAACTCAAGTTAGTGTGAGAACTGAACTGAACTGTAGGACACCCAGCTGGTGTCAGAGAGCTGGTCTGTGTAGGGAAAAGCCCCACACGTCTGGTATTAGAAGTAAAGTACTGAGAGTGGTGTGAGTACAGAGAGAAAAACAGTCGGTTTTTCCTCTACTCACCAACCCATTTAACAACGGAAGTGTTTTGATTCTACCACTTAGAAATAAATATGGTGTCCACTTTTCACCTAAATAGGTAGATAGATTACATTGTCTATGAATTTTACTTCAGCATAGAGCAGAGGGTGTTACAAAATAGCTGATACGTAAGGAGAAGTGGGTCTGATAGGGCTTAGAACTATCGGACTACAACCACCTTCAGAATAAGCACTTAGAAGAAAATCTGTGCTCCCAGTCTTACAAAAGACTAATTTATTAATTCAAATTTTTAGACAAAATTATTTTAAAATAACTTGGACAACTTGAAAAAAATTGAGGATTTATGATATTTTCAATTTGAAAAAACTTGAACCTCAAAGAACAGATTGTACAAAGCAGCAAGGCCAACAGGAGTGAAAGATGGGGACCTGCTGTCTGGGTAGTAACAAGAGGCCCAAACACGACCTTCTAAACAAAAAACAAATGACACTTCTTGTTCCAAAGTGTGTTTGTGAGACTAATTCACTGCCATCACGCAGCCACTCCTCTCACAGAACAGAGCGTTTACTCTGATCCAGCCCACACGTTACCTTCCGGGGTAATCTGTACGGGAATGGGGCCAGATCTAGTGCAGTTTTATTAAATAGATCCAACGTGATTTCATAAAAGGTTGGTAATAACCAAAAATCTAAAGTAACTTAATGCAGTATTTAAAAATAACTGAGAATTGTGACAACTTATTTTCAGGAAGTTATCTTTTTTTTTTTTTTTTTATTCCAAGGTATTGTGAGGGTACAAACATTCTAGTTACACTTTATGTCTTTGCCTCACCCAAATGCAGGTTAAAGGCGTGCCCTTCCCTCCCTTTAGTGCTCCCCGTGTCCTTTAGTTGTAGAT